>JAUKPT010000398.1:1570-20547 GCA_032273505.1 Nanomia bijuga | reverse complement strand
TTGGTTTGTTAAAAAATATTTTCATCATTTTTAGTATCAACAAAACATCAAATGATGACATTTTAAAGTGAACCAATCCAAATCTTCATGACATAATTTTCAATCAATCAAACGGCAAATTTAACGATAAATTTAAGGTTAAATATTTTTTGTGTTTCCAGGGCCCGATTGTTCGAACGTTATTTAGCTTTAACACTGTTTCTATTGTTGTCGAATCAAATACAATAAGCTTAAACTGTGTTTAGCTTAAAACAGCTTTAAACATGCTCTGAACAACCGATTTGACTTGCAAAACTTAGGCGACTAGTTTCCTAAGATGTTTAAACTCATCTATTTTTTATGATTAACCATGCACTGCATTGCTTACCGCGCTGCCTTCCATTGGACGTAAGATTTGTTGATTGTTTCATAAGAATAATTTGAATATAATTTGCCGTTGATTAGTTGAACATTACATCATCAAGAATCTGATTGGCTCATTTAAAAACTTCATAATGTTTCCTATTTTGTTAAAGCCTAAAAGTGATGGAAATATTTTTTACATAAACCCAGTTTCTTGATGATTTGCATTCACAACCAATACACCCGTTATGACGTATGTCACACGCTGCCTCGTTTACAATACAAGCTTTCGTTTATTTCTAATTTTCTGAGAGAATTGTAGCTGACAGTAAGTTTGATTTATCACCTCACGTGTGATCATTAGAAGTAAAAAATCAAACTTTTTGACAGCTCCTATTCTCTCAAACATTTAACAAAAAACGAAAGCTTGTATTGTAAACGAGGCAGTGAATGACTTACGTCATTATGGGAAAGGTGTATTAAATTTGCCAAAACACGCAGACGTTTCCTTTAACTGTTTCATTGTTTTAACAGTTTTTATTTTCCAGCTCATCCTTGTATTTTCTCTTTTCTCTCATTTTTGTAGAACTCGATCCGTCACAACCTCTCCCTCCACAACCGCTTCATGCGAGTCCAGAACGACAGTAACGGCAAGAGTTCTTATTGGGTGATCAACGCCGACGCAAAACCTGGCAAATCAAGCCGCCGCAGATCCGGTTCCGTCGACGGACAACCGAAAGGAGAAAAGAAACGTATAAAGAATAAGAAATTACATCAGAGCACAGATGACATCTCCGCGCTATCACCCAACTCCATCAAATACAAACAGAACCGTTCGTACGATAACCTCCTCAACGCCACCTCGCCATGTTCGAGTACCGATAGCCTGGCCAACTTGGACGAGTTCCACACGGAACTATCAACCCCGTACGCAGGCGACAGTTTCAACCGGCCCCGATCCACGTCAAACGTATCCACACAAAGTAGCGTCAACGGACGCATGACGCCGATTCACGGTGACGTCGACGGCGATTTATTACGTCTTGAAGAGACACAACTCCGCGTGAATGGCGGAGCTGACGAAGCGATGAACATGGTCGAACAGATGCGAATCGACAACCATTACGCAACGAATATAAACAATAACATTACGATAAATCTCAACGACAGTTTGAAGCTAGTTAAAACCGAACAACAGAAGTACATCAATTGTAATGATCCGATGATGCCACCACGCCGGGCACATTCCGATTCGTTCGGCAGTGGCGACAGCGGTTATGACAGCCCCGCAGCGTATTTCCCACCACAAGTGAACACGTCACAGACGATCAACGTCTCTAATCGCGTACAGATCAACAAGTCGTTGAACGCACCCAATGGTATCCTGCCGAATGCCGTGCCCAACAAACCTCCACCTCCGTACGGCGGTGGATTCCCGCCATCTCTCCGGCAACAGCAAGGCATGTTCCCAGGAGACATGTCACAGAATGGTTTCTACGGGATGGCACCGCACCCCGTACGATCTAACATGAATAACATGCCGTCGAGTGCTCCACGCTTAAAGCACCTCCCGATCACGAGCCCTGCAACCGCATACAGTGCTGTCCAATCACAGACAACCACACAGCAGTTCAACCAACATATGAATCGCTCGTTTTCGATGCAGGTACAGAACAACGCAAGCGTTTTCGCCGCCGCGAATAACCACGCGTACCATAACCATAACCACGATGCGACTGCCGCCGCAGTAGCAGCCCAAGAACTCAAGATAAAACAAGAATTTGAGAATACAACAAAACAACAACAACAGCATCAACAGCAACAACAACAACAACAACAACAACAACAGACATTTAATAACAACAATTCCGTTAATGTTGGCGGATGGGATCATATGGAAATCCCAAGTGACTTGAGTCAAGTAAAACTTTTTGATTTTCAAGATCAACAACAATTACAAAGTGATCTTGACGCGATTATCAAGAACGACCTCCACGTGTCGGCGACGTCGCTTCAGGCCATATGCGAACCGTACGGCGCGCGCGACATTAAAAGTTACGGTAGCGACATGAACAATAACAAGGTGAACATTAATCATCATCCTAATTACGTTCCTTCTTTTCCCGCGGGACAAGACTGGGTTAGATGAGAGTTAATGACGTCATAATACTCATCCCAGTCCCTTTGTTGACCCAAAAAGACACCCAAACTCTTTCTCTCTCGTCTCGACGCGCCGTTAATGCGTTCGATGAAGACGACACGACAATAGAATATTCGCGCGCGCGCTATTTTTTTAACGCTCAAACCGAAAAAGAACTTTTTTTAATAAGAAAAAATAAATAATGATTTATTATTGTTATATATGGCTATTATTAAAAAGAAATTATTATGATGGAGATAAAACAATGAGTTAAAAAGAGAGAAAGGTTTTTTTTATACGCTTAGAATAAAAATGCCTTTAGTTTACCTTAAATGAAGAAAAGAGAAACGTAAGTGGAGAATGATGGAGATAATCAAAGTTAGTTATTATGATGGAGGATTTACGAACCCGAAAATAATATGGCTTATTATCAGACACAATCCGAATTACCGATTAGAAAATCCGAGGAAAATGCGAAAGAGTGATCTCTGCAATCTTGATAAAACCGTTTTTATATGCGGCCGTGTTAAAATATCATCCTTTACATTGATTGTAAAAGTGATGAAGACATAATGTTCAGCACACACACGCATATTATAATGGAGATAATAATCAAAACAAACGCGGGAATGAATCCCGCGGGTTATAACGGGATGTACCCCGTGTGCGCGGAAACGATCAAAATCGGAACGAATAATCGGTGAATTAAACTGAATAATGAAACACGTTCTTTTTTAAAAGATTAAATAAAATGCTCTGAATTTGAAGTACGACGAAATGATTTTTTGGGGGAAATGTTCTGTTTATAAAATATGAAAGATGAAAATAAAACAATATGTGGTCCGGGCCAATGACCTATATAGAGATCGTGCGGTGCGATACGTGTGGTTCTGGGTTGTGACCAAGATGGACCACGTTATTACGACTACTACTTTACAGCAAATACACACGGAAGATTTATTTTAACGGCTTATTCGATATATATATATATATTATTATCATTATTATTATTACCTTTATTGGTACTGCTGTCGGTTTTTTAGAAGGTCGAACAAATCCAACAACAAACGAGGCTTTAATATTAAAAATGATGAAGAGAGGGGACGACAACTAATCTGCTGCTGTTGCCATCACTACAACAACATCATTTCTAAAGATGGCGACCACGGTACACGGGAAGGAGAAAAACAAACAATTTTTTCTTTTGGTTAGATGTGAAAAATTCTTTCGAAGGTGATTTTAATTTTCTGCAAAAAATATACTCTTTATATATCATGTTTTCATGAAACTGTAAGGCATTCGTGCCACTTTTCAGGCGTTGTGGACTTTTCGCTACTATGCATTCGATGTAAAGAACTTCCTTACTTTCAACAATGATGTATATGGTGAACTTTTTTAAAAATCGACACGTGAACTCAATACGTCAATACTATTGGTTGGTTGTATATGGTTTCATATATAATAATGTAAAGAAAATTCATATACTATGTTGGCCTGCATTTTTCACCGATTTTAAAAGAATCAGGGTGTTACGATGTTAGTCTTCTAATTTTATTCCGTTTTTAATGTTGTTTCAGAGGGGATGAACTCAACGGAGGTATAAGTCTTTTTTTATTCTCTAGAATCTAAAATTCTACCAGTTTTGATACTTCTCTGCGGATTATCTGCGTCTGTTGGGAATAACTTAAGTTTCCTCAAAACATTATTTTTTGTACATTGAAATTGATATCTTAACAAAAGTTGTCGCCAAGTTTCATATCCTTAGCAACAGCTTGGGAAGCTAAATTTGGAAAATATGAAAAAAAGATTTATTTATTTATTTTATTTATTGCTTCGCACCATAAAACAGTGAAGACATAAGAAAAAAAGAAAGAAGAAATTTTGGGCATAAATATTTACCGCCGGTGCGGTGGGCCTAAAAAGAGTTCAGCCCTTCGTCTTCGTTGTTTCTTTCGCAACGAACATTATTTTGTGCATATTTCTATTTTCTTATAACAATGATAATAAAAGAAAAACCTATATCTCATTTTATTTTGCCTTATTTCTGCTCCATTGTTTTTATTTTATCTAATTTGTTGTTGTTAAATATTCTCTCAGTTTGTTAAGTACCTTAATTTTATTACTAGCAAATTATTTTTATTCTTTGGGACTGAATACACACGCGCACTTTCTGAAACAAGGGAATTTTGTGGGTTGCTAAATTTTGCGGGAAATCCCGGCAAAGTTTTAGCAGATGATAACATTATTTCTAGCATTATAATGCTAGCACTATCAATTTAACAGTAATTTACGCTCATAATATAGATTCCCCCCGTGGGGAATTTAGATATATCTAATTGAAATCTAAAATTTCAGCAGGGGAAACCTTGCTCTTTGTAAAAATGATTCACTTTGCAACATCACCATCATCATACGCGGAATTTCTTTTTACGTTAATTTTATTTATTTATTTCTGTTACAACATACGAAATGATTAAAAATGAAAATTTATAATAAAATAAGATTTCCATATATTAATAATAGTGTCAAACATAAAAGAAGCGATTATTTTAATTTTCGGGTTTTAATATCTATACATCCTTTTAAAATATCCGGCCATTAAACCGGGGTCTTTTCTCTTTCATACGAAATATCTTTTACACATCTTGTTTTATCCCATTCTAAAAATGCTCTAATAGATATTTAAAAAAGCTTTTTTTCGTTTATTCTACTAAAAGGAAAGAAGGAATAAAATGGGGCCTGTGTGAAATACGAATGTATGAATTAAAAAACTTAAGGTAAATTTGCTTTTTGATTGGTTGGATATCACATCATCAAAATTCTGATTGGTTCATTTTGAAAATGTCATAAATTGATCTTTTCTCAAATTCAAAATTGATTTTGACAGTTTTTTAAATAGACCATTATGAATTAGACAAAATACAGAATATATA
This sequence comes from Nanomia bijuga, assembly GCA_032273505.1. NCBI lineage: Eukaryota > Metazoa > Cnidaria > Hydrozoa > Siphonophorae > Agalmatidae > Nanomia > Nanomia bijuga. Next base: position 15,132 of record JAUKPT010000398.1, on the reverse strand, counting down.
GTTAGTTAAGTATGTTATTTCCATAGAGGATGGAATTAGAAATGTGATGTTTGCAAAAGTAAAAATTATAATTTTTTTAAAGACATTTTTTTACTTAAAGTCGTCAATTAAATCCTTTGAGGAATTTGCAGATGTTGTGGTGTGACGAATTGTCGCCGAATTTCGGCTATTTTAGCCGTTTGTTTGGTTAGAAATTACACCAAGAAGCTGATTGGTTCAATTCATGCTTTATTAAAATCAAAACCGAACAACTAGTGCGCGTGTGTTCTTCTAAGCATCGATTTCTTAGGCCCTAATCTGGACATCTGATCCCGTGCTTCATGAAAATATAAAAAAAAATGCATTTAGATAAAATATTGGGTTTAATCTTCAACTAGTGCCTTTTTTGAGACAAAAGTATGCCATTTTTCATATGAAACGGAGGCTACCCTACAACTTTCCTATATTCAAAGGTAAATATTTTGGCCTAAAGTTCTTATTTCTTCCCCCACCATTTCGCTATTTTGCTTTATTTCTTCCCTGTTTTAGGGTGCGAACAATAGAAATCTCTTTATTTCTTCCCAATTTTCCTAATTTCGCTTATTTCTTCTGTTCTATATTAGGGCCTGTTAATTGTACCTGTTGCTGGTTCCTTATATTATTGATAATGATTTATAATATTTTTATGGCTTCTTTTAACTTTTTATCATGATAATTTTTAAAAATGTTCCTTTTTTTATGAATCTTCAGAAAAGTATAAACTGCTATTGTTTTTTTGCACTCTATTCTCTTTCCTTTTCATTAAGGTAGATGTTATTTACCGGAACCCTCCAGGTATGTAAAACGTACCTGAATAGTTCTGATATGCAGAACGTTATATATGTCTGAAGTATGCTGAAAAATCCCTACAGAAATAAGTCTGAGGACATTCTTCAGACATATATAACGTTATGCATATCAGAACAATTCAGGTAAATAGCGTTTTACATAACTGGAGGGTTCCGGTAAATAACTTCTTTCTTTCATTAAATAAGAACTATGGTTCTGTCGCTAATCATTCATTCTTTTGCTTTGTTGTCGGAACAGGTTGGAAATTACATCGTCAATAATCTTTAGGGTCATATGTAGAATTGAGCCAATCAGCTTCCTGATTCTGCAATTTCTAACCAATTAAACGCGACTAATCTGGCGACGAATTTAGCGACAAAGCCTAATATTTATATACTGTTATTTGAGTTACTGATTGGGTAAAATATAAAGTTTTTGCATTATCTTAATTTAGGGGTAAACAAATTCTATTTGGTCTTGAATTGGAATCCCTTTTAAGCGGCGGGCATGATTGTGTTCATGGATTATGCCTGTTTTTTTGTTTTTTTTGAAATCCAAGTTATTCTTTAGATTGATCTCCAGAAATGCTATTTCTTCATGTGGCATGCGGAGGTACTTAAATCTCAAAATTTCCGAAACTTCAGAACCTGTGCTACGCTCGTCTCCTTACCCATTTTCAGGGGGGGGGGGGTGTTTCAACCCACAATCATGGCTGTAAGCGGACACACTCTGCACCATTACCGGTATGGATGTCGAATATGGGTCTTAAAGATCGAGATCGCTCGCCTAGGGATTGTCTGCAAATTTGCCATTTGATTGGTTTAAAACTTTGGTATTAAGATGTAATTTTAAACCAATCAAACGGCAAATTTTATCACAATTAGTTGTCAATCGCTTAGATGGGATCCCACTATATTTAAACTTTACGTATAAAAATAAGAAAAAGGACGTTTTGTTACATCTGAATTCTATGCGTCCGTTTTTTTTATATACTATGCACGTTTAATATTATATTCTTGTTCTTTTCTGCGAGGAAAAGGAAATGTCGTGACCACAAATTGACTTCTTAAAGTGGACAAATTAGTTTCTCAGATAAAAAAGACTTTGATTTTCAACGCTTCGGTACGTTGGCACCATTATCAAGAAAACGAATTTAATACATAAAATAGGATTATATTACAGTTAGAGAAGGCATTAAAGTGTTGATGTCATTAGTAATAAATGACAGACAATTTTTTCTCCACGACATTTTGTTTTTGCATCACGCGGTGGTGGATCTGTGGTCGATTTCCTGAGTATCTTCAAAAAGGATCTCACTTTAAGATTTCAGGACTCATTTATGTTCTGTTATCTTCATTCTACTCGCAAAATAAATGATTGCTCTGTAAAGAGTGTGTATCCATGAATATACTCCTGATCCGCCACTGTCATCTGTCCTCTAAATTTACCATTTCATTGGTTGGAAATTACATCATTATGTTTCTAATTGGTTGATTTCAAAATGTCACCATTTGACGTTTTGTCCAAGGTAAAACTCATGAGAGTATTCTCAATTGAACCAATCAGCTTCTCAGTTAAGTGTTCTCCAACCAATCAAACGGCGAATTTAAATATAATTTTTCGACAATCCCTGAACGTACGAATTGCCCAATCTTCATCTATTTTATGCAATTTCTTTATGAACTCAGATCCCTTCGTACGCTAATAGGCCTGCGACGACAATAATACGCGAGAAAGTGTTAATGTAAACGCCCTGTTCAAGTGCCCCGGTGAAAACCACCTCGGTGAGTACTGAATAGTATCCCCGGTGAGGAAAATAGAATAATTGACCTCCCCTCTATTGGAACACACGCACGGTTATCTTACAATGGTCATATATTTCCCCGGTATAATATTTGCTCACTCCAAGGCACTTGGTCAGGGTACATGTAATATTGAATATTGTAATAAATAATGATTTTTTTAAAACAATTCGTGATATTATAATCACAACTCTGTTCTGTTCCAATTTTTTTTTATTATTTTTGCAACGCTACATTGAAAAAATGAATCATTTGAATTTATTTTTGAATTCTCTTCAATTATATTATTTTCTTTATTATTTTTCGTCCTTTCAATAATATTTTGTTCTTTGTTCTATTGTTTTGGTTTATTTCTGTATATCTTATGAGAGCCTGTTTTTTTCAATTAATGACGTCATTCTATTGGAATTATTTCATTATTTCTATTGAGATCCTTCCATATTTTGATTAGAAAATCCTTTGTTGGGGTATTTGATAATTCCGGACACTTGAGTTGAAATTCTCAGACATGGTTGAAAGATTTCGGACAGTCAAAAGTGATAGATTTTGGGGCATTTTGAGTTTTCGGATACGAAAAAAGATTCGGACACTTCCCACTTCCCACTTCCTGGTACACATGATATTTGTTGTTTCGACAGCCGAGCACTGCTTGCAGACACTATCAATATCTTTCTCTCCTCGCGATAAATAAGTCAATCAACTTGTGCACTTGTTGTCATCGTATGTGTGCGCACATCTCGAGTCAAGTCACGTGACTCAATGTTGTTGAGTTGTTCTATTTTTACCCTTCGACACTAGATGTGGTGTGGTGAACGATCACGTGAAGGGAAAGATGATTAAGACAACCCACCCCACCCCTCTCCTCGCATTCTCAAGGACAAACGAAGACAAAACAAAAACGTCTTTTGTTCGCGTAAGGTACTGCTGGAAACATCACTATCGGAATATCACTACTACATCATGTAGTCAACGATTAAGAATTAAGATTCTTTTATCTGTTTTAAGTGTTTGTATCTTTGGGTATCGATAATTGGTATCATCCCACCTGAAAGTCATTGCTTTAACTTTTGATTTAATTTAATTCTGATCTTAACGTCCTATTTGTTGTAATTTATTTTAATGTAAATAAAAAAAAAAAAAATTGAGAAAAAATATTGTGGAGTGCTTCATTCCCCGGATCTGACCCATTTTCTCAGTGTCTTTAAAAGTGATATTTACCCCAAAATTTAAAAACCGAACTGGAAACGCATTGAAGTACATACTTCAGAACATATTTTCTATAGTTTTATCCCTCATTTTGAACCCAGTTTATCAATTTATAGGGCCAACTTAGCCTAGAATAATAAAAACCTGCCAAATAGAATACTCTTATAAAAGAGTGTGTTCATAAAGACACTGAAGACACTCCAGATCCGCCACAGGGCCCTTTTCATCGACAAGGGTTTTCTCTTCTACGTCGTTTACAGCTCAATGGACCTGAACGTGGATGATGTGGCAAATATTCAAATACCGATCCATGCTTTCGCTCATCTTTTCATGGCAATCAAAAATAGCCACACTCCCTTACACAGTAGAGACATTTTGCTCTCTTTTCTTTTGTATTATCATTCCATTATTCCCCATCACATCACATCAAAAAGACTTATCGACCATTCAGATTCTTGATGATGTAATATCTAGCCAATCACATCACATCAAAAAGACCCATCGACATTCTTTTTCATACCGGTTGTTCATCGAAAAAAGACTCCTTTCATCTAGAAGCCATCAACAACACATCACTTTCACATAAAGCCATCATCAACACATTATTTTTTTAATTGACACGCGCAGTGTGCTATATCCAATAATACCATACCTCGGCTAACATACCTCGCTCTCCAGCGCAGAGACGCTCTCCTTCAAAGGAATAACGCTCGTTGAAGTATTAGCAGCTCTGTGATGGAGGGACTTGCGCGCTTATTATTCTATTGTTATGACAGCGGTGTGTGTTTTTAAGACCTTGCCTTGTTTTTAGCCTATTGATTAGTTGAAAATTACATTCAATCGTCTTATTGGCTGATTTCATCATTTGATGTTTTCTTAAAATCAACATTTATTTTATCATTTTTAAATGAGCCAAAGAGTTCTTTCATGATTTAATATTTAACCAATAGACAGGATTAAATTAGACAGTTTTGAGATGCATTTCTTTTATTCAGCTCGATACCTTGTTATTGTATTTCTATTGAATTCAAGACGGATTTAAAACTGTGCAAGGAAACACCTGGAAGGAGAGTGCCTACGAGTGTCTTTGATAAACACTTTGTTGTCCCTCCTCCTGTTTGATGCTTTTTCGCTGTCGATTGTTTCTGAGATTAATGATTAAAAGATGTCCTTTCTTTTTATAATTACTCGAATCGGCGTTGTCATAGAGATGCTTTTTAAAAACCTTGAAAGAACTCCTTAAGTCTGATAGCAATCATGTGAATTGTAAATCGATCAATCATCTACTAACATCACAGTTAGATGAATTGATGCTGAAGTGACTTTTTAACCATCTTTGTGGGCATGAGAAATGCTCGATCTGTTCTCCTGCCTGCTTTGGTATTCTTTTGCAGTGTTTTTTGAAGCCTTCGTCTTTTAAATTAGACCGTTTTCAGAGACGAGTCTCGTTCAGTAGAAAATGGAAAAAATGTCCTCTGTATCTTCATGAAGACACTCATTTTTGATAAGAGCATTTTTTTGGTAGCTTTTTAATAAATAAGTTTGCCCTAAGTTTGACCTAAGTTTGCCCTTAAACTGGGTTCAAGATGAGGGCAAACACTCGGGAAAATAGGTCCTGAACTATGCGTATCTAATCGTTTCCAGTACATCAATTTTCAAAATTTTCCACAACTTGGGATAAATATAACTTTTGAAGACATTCAGAAACTAGGCCAGATCTGTGCCACATAGTAGTTACATTTTTTCCGGACGCCCTATAGTAATTTTACCTCGTATCAAGATATCTCGGTTTTCTGTCAACAAGAAAACCACCCTGCTTCACTGCAAAGGACTTTGCTATCATTTTTAAAAGAGCTTTATTTTCATACGTTACCATGATTACCTATTACCTCCATTTTATTGGTTGTATCAAATATTTATTATTATTGTTAATAATAATTATTATTATTATATTCTTCATTTTATCATTATTTTTTCTTAGGTGAATAGAAATTTATACTTTTTTCTGCTAATATTACTGTGTTATATAATACTATGACGTCATTATTTATGACATCACGTGGTACATTCCTTGTATTCTGATTGGTTCATAATACACACGTCTACTTTCTTACTACACTCCTAGTTCTGTTAATGTTTTTTTTGAGTTTAGAAGAAGAAAAAAAGAATTTTGTTGTAAATATGATTTGTAAATAGTTCGACAAAAAGAAACTGGTTGAGTCTCGAATCAAAACATTGTGTTCAACTGTTGTTATTGCGCGTTCGCGCTTATCATCTTGTCCCGAAGAATGCGTACTGCTTGCATGGCACTCTCTGTTAGTCCCCTCCACACACGCACACACACACACACACACATACACACACAGATACAGATACAGATACAGATACAGATATACACACAGATATACACACAGATACAGATATACACACAGATACACATACACATACACATACATGATTTACGTAATAAGTGAACGATTAGTCTGGCGATTGTAGTATTTACTTCCTGTTCGACTCTCGTTACTGTACATGCCGAATGATGTCCTCTGCGAGACATGTCGCGTGGACAATCTTTACACCCTGTTCAACTGCCGAATGATATTGCTTGCAAGCACCCTGTTGGTAGGTGGAATCCCACTGATGTAAATTTCTTTCAAACATGAAAAACAATGGAGAAAAGTATCTCCAAACTCAGCAAAGTGGTTAGGAACATAGCCTTGGTGCTACTATACCAGTTTGTACTTAAAGGCCTACTTCATAGTTTCTACCCCTCCCCCTTTTCTAGAAGGGTGGTTTCCAACATTTCCAAAATGGCAGTTAGAAGGGTGTCTGACTTAGCGTTTAGAAAAGGGGAAAGCCACTTAGGGGGGGGGGGGTCTTCTAGAAAGCTCATGTAGATGATTTTTGCTGATGAGTATATAAAAAATGAAAAAGTTCGATTTTTCTCAACTGGTAGCTCTATAACACTTCAAACGGAGGGGTATATCGCTTTAACATTTTTGTCGTCTAGAAAGGGGAGGGGTTCGGAAATTTCAGAAAATTTGAAGGGGTGTTGGGCACTTCGGGGGGATTTGGCACTTAGGGGGGTTCTCCTAGAAAGGGGGTCCGACCCCCTCAAGAAACTTATGTACTGTACAAGGGTGTCTGCCAGTGTATTCAGGCTCTAGATGTATGTTTGAATGGAGTTAACTGTGCCAAGCCAATTCACAGGTACAAGAGCAAAAAGCACGACGATTTGCCAGACTTCTATACAGGGGTGGACCGAGGAGTTTTTCTAACATGGACAGTATTTCAGAATTTATGCGACGAATTTGAATGAATAATTCAAGTAAGTAGAAAGTAAAACGTGGGACCGCCCCTACTTTTATGAGATGTAAAATGTTAAAAGGTCACTAAAGATAAAAACAATTTTTCATCCATTTACATGACATTACCGATAGAGGCGGTATACATTAAGCTCTACTAACGGGGATGGATCAACATTTACGACACATACAACATTTAACGGAATCCATTGCCGATTTTAACGCTTCACAAGGGATCACTTGTGGAGGACATTATTTCATTGTTTGATTTGATTAAATTACGGGGATCCAGCAGGGATCGAGCCCGGGTCGCTCCAATGCGTCGGCAGAGAATCTACCATACGTGATTCATTCATAATCATCAGACGAAGCATGCAAAATAAGGTCAACATTTTTATGGCAGAGAAGTCTCTTCAGAAAGTTTCCCTCATTAAAAAAGAAAAGTAGTTTGAAAATCTTTCTCATTCATAAAACACGTCATTTATTCGAATAAAATGCCATCGTGACATGAGAGACGAATTTAATCTGAAAAGGTACTTCTTTACTGAATGGGAAATATGGTTTTGTGACAATAGTGGATGTTGACCCCCGTCGCGTGCTCATGTATACGAGGAAAGGATGTTAACAGTGAGTGGCCATGCATGAGGTAATGCATCATCACCTGAGAAGAATGAGAAGAATGTCCTGCCTCTTGTCGTGAGAGAAACTTACCTTCAAGGATATGATTTGGGATAGTAAATTGTTTACCCTTGACCGTTCGCTTCATGAGTTCGGTACAAACAATTTCAATGTTAGGTTAGCTAAAGGCTAAAAATCATCAATTGATGTCTGATTCTTAGATCGCTAGGCTGATTCCGTCGGATCAACCCATGTCATGTGAGGGAAATTGGGTAGTCGGTTGGTAACTAGGTGGGACTTAAGCCATGCCTCGATAAGCACGTAAAGAGCTTATGAGTGCAAACCATTAGTTATTAACCATGGTCTCGCTTAACTGAAAATATATTTCAAATATATATATTTAAAAGTGGAGCTTGCTTATCTTGCTTTCCTTTAAGAAAATGATTTTGGGATGGTGAAAGCATACTTAGATCTAATGGTTTAGAAACATAAAGTTATATGATATTGTCGGTGGTGCACGGTAAAATAATGACCCAATGTATTGAAATCTATTGATAAAAACGAATAAATAGAAACCATGCCATACTTTTTAACCAATTGGGAAATACGTCATATTAGATAGTATTAAAGAAAAACCGTAAATTTCAAGTCACGTGGTATTATTCGAGCATAAATGTTCACCTCAAGTTATTCATGATGTCTTTATTATAATGCTATAGTGTTTCATAACTACATACGAACTATGATAGGTAGATAAGGAGAAAGACATTTAGATGGCGTCACCAAGCAGGTTTGTTTTGTCCCCATGGTAGCACCAACATGGTAACACCTTTGCGGATGACGTCACTATTTTTTAACCATAGATGGAAAGAGTTTTTTTGTTATTGTTCTCGATTTTACTAAACCATAGGAAAATATTGTGATAATCAAAACTAGGCTACAGAACCGTTTGCGGTTTTTTCTTCACGTTAAATTTTCTTAAGGGTGTCAAAATGACACCCTTAATCGTTCGCTCATTAAATGACATTCCGGGGGTGCATATGTGACACCCTCTCGGGTGCATTGTTTTTAGCGTAATATGGGTCGGAAAATGACTTCCAAAGGGTGTCTTTTTTACACGCTTTAGCGGTCCTGAACATGTGACACCTTAAAAAGGGTGTCCGATTGACCACCTTTTCCGTCTCAGTGCAGATCACTTGAGTGTGCATTAACAAATGAAATTCCGCAGGTTAAGCCTATCAGAAAGAGCTAAATATTCCAAAAGATAACAGAATCTTTTACTTACACGACGCCATTTTTAACCGAGAGACAGACAGATAGTAAGCACTTGTGCATTTCTCGTACAGTCAGGGTATCTGCCTTCAACATAGAAACGAACCGAGCTACCAATTTTTTTTCCGTATGTCCATGTTTTAAACCTTGCGTTAAATTGATTTGCAATATGTGTAGGGAGACTCAGACTTTTAAGACGCGCCCTCTTTTGAGTACAATATAACTTTTTTGCTTGAATATGATTGCTAGAAGCTCCTGGTAAAGTAACTTGCCCACAGCATCTTTATGGTGCGTTATCCTTTATCTTGCTTTCATTTCACATCATGAAACGTCTGTTGTTTCTTTTAATAACCTTGCGCCAAATTGTTAGGATGTGTGTAGGCAGGCTAAGAATTTCCTGGTATTACACTGTTGTTTACACTGGTGTGAATGATACTCGACTCCAGTCAAAAAAAGAGCAAACATTGCTGTATGCCTGGTACACACTGGTACACACTAGTACATACTATACCTGGTACACACTGAAGATCGCTAAGCGTTTACTGTTAACCCCACCCCGGGGAGAACTTCTATATAATTATATACGGGTACGTGCCGCTACCCAGGGTATCTATTTCCTCCGGCTGGTTTCGCTCAGGGTATATATTTTTATACGTACACAATTTAGGTTTTGCCTATGGTGTGTTTTATCTTCCTAATCTCATGTTCGGACAGGTCCCCGCCGAATTTATACTATTATCTTAATTTTAGGGAGATTGGGGAGCAAGCATCGTGTCTTGCTTGACCTCCACCCCCTTAAAAGACATTTTCTGTCAAGAATATGAAATTTTTGAGAAAACCTAACTGAGCGTTATACTTAAAAAAGAACATATATCATCTTTCATCAGTTCGAGACGATATCATACATATTCACTATTATCTAACTTAACAAACAGCATGTGTTTGAATAATATGATGGAGCTAATTGTGATGGAGATAATTATAATGGAGATTATTGTTGGCTCGCGCGCCAAGAACAACTGAAGAAACTTTTATAAGTGAGTTTATATCTGTGTGATCACTTCGAGAAACGAGACTCGCTCTTTTTTTATTAAACTATGAATGGGATAAGGCATCATCTCAAATCTGTCTAATCTAGAATAAGAAATCATCAAATTGTGACATTTATAAATCAACCAATCAGATTCTTGGTGATGTAATGTTCAACCAATCAATAGTCTAGATTAGTTTTTAGATGATCACTTACGTGTCTTCTAAGGGTTAAACTATTTGTGTTGTCAAGATCAACCGTGAATAAGAATGATAAAAACGAAAGGGGAAATTTATATATGTTAAAATCAATTAAAAGGCATAGTTATGATTATTTAAAAGTTTACATTTGTGGCTTAGAAATAAAAGCAAGTTCACATGGGTATATAAAATCTAAATCTGAAGGGTCATGCTTCTTGTAAGATTTAAGTTTTCCCTATAACTTGTTTGTTACAGAACTATTTGGTGGGGAGGAGGGGGTTCCCTACGAATCCCCATCGTTCTTGGTGCTTCGTGAGTTATGACATCATTTCGCTTACCTGGTTGTCTGTGACCTATTTTCATTCTCTCTACGTGTTTCATGTTTTGATGTTGATTATTTGTGTAGCCACTCTTTGATAACCAGAACCTGGACGTAATAGTTCAGTGCATACAAGTTATTTCGCTTTAATTTCAAGCACATAACCCTCTATAATTGTGATATCGTTTTTCAAGTTTAGGTTGAAATATGCATCAATTATTCATGAAGAATAACTGTCCAGTTGAGCAATAAAAGAAAACTGATTTATCTTATTTAATTTTTTGTACACAATCCATTTTCATCATCATTAGAACCGTGAATACGTCCGAGCTAGCGAGAACAATCTTTGAAATGCAAAACATTGCGCATCCAGCAAGGCGTTCATCTCTTGTAACATAGTTAGTATATCTGATGGTCTTTCATGTTTGTTCAAAGTCAGCATTCGCGTAGCCAGGAGTTTAAAACAAACGACAATGCCCTAAAATTGTGCATTTTGTCTCTTCAAGGAAAACACTTATTTTTGGTAAGAACAATTCTTTGCCAGTTTTTTTTATTTATTTAAGACTAAGTTATAGGCTCATAAAATTGTTCAACTGGGTTCAAGGAACACTCTGGGAATAAATTATTTCTCAGTCCTTCATTTTTCCGTAGTTAGTATAACTAATGGTTATGAAACATATTGTTTTATGTTATGGTGAAATTTGTGCACGGTTGAATAATGACCCTATGTATTGAATTACATTGATAAAAACGATTACCCGAAACAATACCATTATCATTAACCAATTGGGAAAACACGTCATAATAAATGTAATCCTGATATACATTAAAAACAGTCGTAATACGTGATATTTACCGTGCACAAATGTTCATTTCAACATAATACGATGCCTTTATCTTATTTCAATGACGTAGAATTATATAAATAAATAAAAAATAAAAATCTACGCGAAAATTAATCCACGCAGAAGTTAATTCGTCTCTTGTAAACAGCAGAGGAAAGAATCTATCAAGAAGAATATAGTCCCTCCATCCCATCCACTAGATGCGCCTCTGATTAATCATCAGGATAAGGTTTTATGTGGTAACTGTATATGTATAGACACATGTATTCCTTTTATCTCTCAAGCTAAGAAAGGCCAGCAGATATTGTACAGTATTGTATCACTTGCCAACAGCTAAAATTCAGAATGGAAGCTCCATTATTATGTTTACTTTTCGAGGACATGAGGACAAGATAAGAGGGAAAAAATCAATGGCTCACTCAGGATGTATATTAATAAAGGCCTTACGCCTCCCCCGACAGAAGAGGAGGCAGCTCTGATGGCAAAAATATTTAACGTTGATCAAATGGTTGTCTGTTGGCATCTTTTGTAACCTTGACGACAAATGGTGCCAATATCCCTGTATACAAAGGTTTTTTGTATCTTAATGTAGTTATGGTAACAATCTCAGTGCCAAAACACGCAATCTATTATCTACATCGTCGGTAGCAGACATACAGACATACGGACAGATACATAAGCAGGGTGTTAGAGAACTTCCTGTGAGCGAGGACATATCGTCCTCTCCTTCTCTTGCTTAAAGTCCTTTATTATAACGTTTGTAGATCCCTAATAAAAACACGAGACACCTTATCATACCCGACGGCGTCGCTTTTTAATCGCAATTATGATTCTATAGAAAGAAAGGTCACACATTCCCTCGTGCAACTTTACAGCTCAGTGTCCACTTCCCGTTTTTTTTATCGATGAACATGCGTGGGAAGTCCTTTGATAAAGAATTTCTGACCTAAAACTCTGTCTCTGGTTAATGATGAGAAGTGAAAACAACCAATTTTCAAGGTTAATATAATAGGTCAGAAGTCTCACAGAAGCCATTTACAAGTTTATAACGATGCCTTAACCTGCATAGTACCAACTGAGTTCACTTGTGATGGGACAACCAGTCTGAAGTAACATTTCCCTCAATAAAAGCCCGAGTCAAGTGCATCCCCCATCCGCAACCCCAATCCAGTGAGGATACTGCGAGATCGCGAAGTACTCCCTTGTATGTGTCAGTGTGTATCAAGCTGTCGGGTTTTTATCAAGCTGTAGAACTTTAGGTTATTTTGGTAGGTTTTTTTGGCTGATTTTATCGGATATTTTTCTTCAGTCGAAGTCTGGTGAGGTTGTTCGCACACAGTTTCTATTTTAACAATGAAAGCAAATTACACTCCTGAATTTCGACATTTTTTTTATCTCTTTGCGCTTAATCCCTTGCAACCCCCTTCTAACCGTGACTACTAAACTTCACTGACTTAATTCAGTTGTTATTCCACTGATAAAAAAACCCGAATGCTATCACTTTTTATGCATTCTGGCGTCGTTATTTTCACATGGCGTCGCTTCCTTCCACACACACACATCCTCTCTTAGGGGCCAAACACACCTCTGCACAACTTCCCCTCGATAAAACTCTTCCGTCGACACTAGTAAATACAATACGCAAAAGGTTTGATCTTTCATCTTTCCGGGGTTTTTCCATTGGCTCTTTCCTTCTTTAAGTCTGCAAATAGCGCACGACATAAATATTTCTCTTTAGTCTCGTGCTACACGCTACTTTCGAATAGTGCATAATTAAGGCCTGTCTACACTGCTGCTTTTCTAAGCAGGGCAAGTCAGGGGATAGAGTGGGGTTCATTTCTTTATACTGCATGGCTGCATGGGCTTGAAAAATAAATCCTATTTAAACTTTTACCATGATGATGTACAAATCAATTCTAGAGGTACAAAAAAACTACAACAAATGTAGGGGTACTCTTAGAACTGGGTAAGGTTCCTTCAAATATTATAACAATTAGAAATTCTCTAAATAATTTGGAAAGAATACGGGCTGGGATAGCAAACAATCTTTTAAAGGAGGCATACAAAAACTCCCTTCATCATGAATGTAAATGGATAGCGGACTCTCTTAGTTATGCGTAAGAAATCTATTGTTCCGCTATTCAAATCGTCTTTCTAT
>JAUKPT010000397.1:0-20549 GCA_032273505.1 Nanomia bijuga | reverse complement strand
GCGTTAAATGATTCATCGTTACGGACTTCTGATAAACAAAATGGCTGATAGAAAAAAAATTGCTAATTATAATTCTCTATTTACTATTCAACTAAATGACAGTTTCGAATAATGGGTATTGGGAAACGAGATATAAAAAATGAAAATTTAACTCGTACAAATGGGTGGTATTGATTCACATCTCACCCTTGTCACTGAATTGCGGTAAATCCCAATATAGTTACGGAATGTTCCATATATTAATTAAGTTGCTTTTTTAAAAACTTCATTTTTTATTTTTGTAATACTTCCTTTATTCTGTTGTATTTTTGAAACCAAAAAAGAAAATTTGATTTCGTAAAAATCATGGTATGGGTAAAAACATTAGAAACTGTGTTGTTAAGACAACTAGTACAAGTTCATTTTTGATAAATTCTTTCTTATTTCCAGCCATTTTTTTTATTTTCTCTTGGAATTTTTGTAAATTCATCAATAAGTGTCGTAATCTTGAACTTTATGACTTGAAATTATCCAGAAGAATCCGAAGAAAAAAAATGAATCATTACAAAACAGCTTTTTAAGTACTTCTTGAAAATGGCTGGAAATAGCTAAATAAGGCTAACCTTTGATATCTAATGTGCAAGAACGAAAAATAAAAAACAGCTAGTGAAGCAGTTCTAAAAAATGGGCTAAAAATAGCTGATGATGATAATAATGACAAAAAGGATATTTTCAATCTCAAATTTAAAAAAATTCAACTGATTTTAGTCCATTTGTCCGATAACGATCTATTATTTGACGGTATTAACGGTAAAACGGTGTAACCAAATAGTCAAATAATTAGTCGTTTTGTCATTCTCAACTTTCAAAGAATCAAGAATTGATTGTGTCATTGGATAGATAAATGATATTTGCAACGAAGTTTATCCATCAGTTTGTAAAGAAGGAGGTTATAGGTAATATCAAATACAAATATGAAATAATATGTACATGAAAATAATTCACTATATAAAAGTAAAAACTGAAGGTAGAATTCATGTCTTTTCAAAGTCAATTACATTTCAAATGTCATATTTCTATTATGTAACATACACTATTATATAATATAAGTATTCAATAGCATTCAATCAACACGCCCCACCTGTGCACTCACACACACATACCGCCCAGAAACACAATCCCGGCTGTTATCAAAGACTTCATACTTTATCACATTCTTTATACTCTCGGGGCAGAAAACATGCTTTTTACCCATTCCACTCATCCCCACAAAATACACCACTGCAGACGCGCACACGTATGGTGTAATCAAAATCTCTTACCTCCTTTTTGTATTTGAAGGAATCCAATATGCTAATGTTTACAAGGAACGATTAATATAATTTTCAACAGATAAATTGATTATCTGGATCAGGCAATCTAAGGAAAAAAGAAAGGAAGAAAGAGATGAAATAAGAGTTGCTTACTAGTTCTTCATCATATCCCCGTCCTCTTTTACTTGTGCCTGCAACCACTTTGGATTCAGTTACATGTACCTCAGAGGTCTCCAGTGTACTTGATTCCACGATGGAAATCTCACGTTCGACTTGAATTTCAGACGTCACTATCGTCACCTCACTTGTGGTAATTACTTGCTCAGATTCAGACTCCATATTTTCATTTGAAGGCTTTCCTTAATATGTCTCAAAATGGCTGTGTTAATTTTGATGAAATATGGCTCCTATTTGATTCATTTAAAATGCGTCACTTTTCAAGTAATCAAAAAACTGAGCACGCGTCTGTTTCGTTTTTCTTGTTGGAGTTTTTTGAAGCTGGCTCTCTCCAAAACTTACAACAGCTTATTTCCACTGAAATGAAACTTTTTGGACATCTTACTTAAGTACTTTGTTTAATCAAATCTTCCGGCATTTTTTCTTCTTATATCAAAAATTTAAATCGATGGTATTTTTCAAAAAAGATCAAACATATTCCGTTTTGATAAGAGAAATGAGAACCATTTGCATTCATAATTAATTGGACAACAATTAGATATAAAACAATTAAAATTTTATTTTTAGTGTTCTTTTATAGTATTTCTTTTTCTTCCTGTAAAAGATTATCATTTTTTTATTCTTGGTTTAAAAATACCAGGATTTGAAGTTATGATTTTAACTTTGAGGACAGGATTAGAAACATTTCCAATATTTATTATTCAAAGTTAATTATGAAACTCTTTTCCAATAAATTAACAGCAAATCTCTCATAAAACTCGTAAATTTGTTGTTTTTCCATTATTTTCTTTTGACGCATAAACATGAGATAATCTATTTTAATTTGAGACAAAAAGCAAGAGCTTGTTTTTTCCTCAAACTTTGCATATTCGTGACTTTACTTACAAAACAGAAATTAAAAATCATTTTTCGATCAGACAAGCTAGACAAGTAAAGATGAGTATGGGCCAACAAGAAAGGTGGTCCTGCACAAATAAGCCCCTACCTGTACGCACGGTGTTATCAGAAACCTGTTTACCCCCTTTCCGTATAATAGTCAATGCATAAAGACGAATGTATATTTATTTTTTTCATGTAATTCTATTATAAGGGTACAACAGATATCCTATCCGGATGATCCCGGTGCTTTGTTGATAAAATTAAATTTCTTTAAATTTCATTGTGATCAAAATAATGCCTTTTTATGCTGAAATAAATCTCGTTGTGTGAATATACGTATTAATCCAAAGTGAAAGCAGGCAAGAAAAAAAAGAGGACATATTTTAATTCCAATACCTAGAATAAAATAATCAAAATCAATTAAGACAATACATCTCTTGTCCGAAATCTGGTACATAAAATCCCTTTTAAAGTTTACATCAAACTTTCAAACTTTCAATTTTTACCGTATGCATTTGATAAAGTAGACTCAAAAGTGGATAAGATTGACTTGTTTAGCACGCGTCGAGGAAACATGCAATATGATACCAAAATTGATTATATAAATCATTTTGTTTGACCCGAAGATTTTTTTGGCATTTTGGTGTAAGCGTGCACTCTGACGAACTTGTATTGTTAGAAAAACAATAGAGTTAACATGGAAATTGATCACACTTAGCAACAAATGACGCAATCTTTGGTTTCCATTACCAAACCTGTATTGACAATGAAATTGCAATGCGTTATGTTCAAATTAACACACACGAAAGGCAAATTTAGTGACAAAATAAACGGACTGCCACATAATCATGATATACAAAAAGTCGCCTGCTTCATTATAGTACACTTAAAGTAACAAAAACCTCGAAGAGGGAATAAAGAAGTGATTTGTAAAAAACATTTTCACACAAAGGTATTTAAAAACAAGTCTTCTTTTCCCGGTTTGAATTTATCGGGAGTATATCGCGCATAAATACAGCAGAATATAGAGGATTCTGTTTTGAGTATCCACGTGATGCAAAGGATGATCATTCGAGTCATTCTTTAATTACTCAAACTCTGGATAACTCAAACCTTTTGTTATATCATTCGAATTGATATCTTCAGAAATCAAACCACGGAGAATTCATTTCTTTCCAAAACCATTGTCAACACTTGTCATAAACGTCTAGATTTCAGGACGTGAGATAATTCAGATTATTCTATTAGGCGGACAATTCTTTGAAAATAACTATCTTAGGTTTTCTAAAGGACTGCCTTTTTCTTTATATACTGGTATCCTAACTACATGGAAAATTAATATGACAGGAAGCCATGTAATCAAAAATCCGATGCGAAAGAAGAAGAATCAAATACAAGCATGCATGCGTAAATCAAATACGATGGTATAAGAATTAGTAATTTTGAAAAGTTGATCCTCTTTTGGTAAACTATTTTCTTTTCTTTGAGAATTTTATTCGTTTTAAGTGTATTTTGTGATACTGTTGAATATGATGTTTTGTTCGTGCATGCTTGAGTTTAGTTTGAGCATCTGACGTGTTCAAAATAATTTGGAACTGCAAGTTTTATCAAAAGTAGTCTTATTATCAAGGCCTTATTTTGAGTCTCTTCAAGTGTTTTCCAGGTAGCAACTTACTAACACATTTCCCTTTACAGGCCCACCCTCAGCACTTGTAGTCTTAAGTAACACACCGAGAGGAGATTTTAACGTTTCCCAGTTGCATATGAGAGCGCTTACACGACAAATCTCTTGACAGCCTCGTGATTTGACATGCTGTCTTTTTACATTGTTCATTTCAGACGTTGCCATCGCAACAAAATCCAAAACAAGACTGGTAATACAGATTTTCAGACTGAGTTTGCCTTTTCATGTATTGTTTTCAAACTGAATGTTTTCAATGCTAAATTGATTATTTGGATTGGCTGAGTTCTTAGTGATTTTATTGTGAAGAAGAGAGAAGCGCTTCTTAAAAAAAGATATTGACCAAGGATGAATCTACAAGGAGTCAGTACCTCGGTGAACAACTCTATTTCAGGAGCAGTGAAAGATTTGAACTAATGCAGGTTAAAAGAAATGATGGAATGGCAAATAAAAATAGTTCTTAATTTCGACGATAATGCACGGGAAAATATCAAAACAAGACATATTCTTAACAGAGACCAATAAAATGAGATATTAAGCGTAACAAAATAGATTTGCAAACTATAAAAACTATAAAATACTCCAGAATTATGTTGATGATGATTTCATTATTTCCAAAATCATAAATAGATGGATATTTCCTTCCTGTTGATATGCACTTTACGCGTAATTGAAATGAGAAGTTGTTGTGTCTCACGAAGTTGTTTCAGCTACACATAACAAATTACAAAACTATGTAAAATTCTATTTCAGGTATAGGATGTGAGAAAAAAACAGAGAAATCCTGCATTTAGATTCCGTGGTCCCATCTCATTTTGGTGGGTTTTTAGATTCAATGGACAAATCATACTAAGTTATTTCCATGAACAGAGTGTGAGTTGCAGTGAGTTGCCAGGTATTTGTTCGTTAGTATACCAAGATACACGAAGAATACGTAGAAGATATGCATTGTCCGCTCTCATGCCTTTGTACCATCTCTTATGGAGTGTTCATTTATTACGTAACTTTGTTATGGTAGGTATCGGTTACGATACATTCGTGTATTAAGTAGGTCTTTAACTACTGGGGAGGGGAGTCATTAATTGAATGCCTTCTTCCGTTACCGATGGTAGCAATTTGCTTTTTTGGGGTTACGTGATGATTGAATACCTTTTCTTTCTTAATCAAGAAGAATGTTCTCAATGAGCTAATTGATACCATGTCATTGGAGAAAAATGTATTGCAGATACCCTTTCATCAAAGAAAAAGATGCATAAAATGACAATTTATTGTCATTTTCGTAACCTACATCATAAGATAAGAGAACTTCACAGCTTTTTGTAGAGTTGAGATTGAAAATAAGAAAACATAGGGTTGATTATTTCTCATAAGGTTCAAGCTTTATAATATATTATGATAATATCTAAGAATAAGACTTGAAGTTTCATGATGTACTCATTTTCTTGTCGAATTGTTGGGGGCGGTGTGGGAAAATGCTTATCTTGTGAACCCTGTAATTCAAATGAGAGTAGAGGTCAAAATACCAACACTACAAGCATTTACGAACAAAGTTGAGTTTCGCCGAAACAAGGTCATAATAAAATTGTGAAAATCAATCAAAATGTTCATTCTATCTTCAGATTTCTGGTACGTTAAAAACATGAACATGAGAATTTTTTACTTCATTGACCTTGGAGTATTTAGGTCATTTTTGTTTTGAATAATAAAACTTTAAATGAAGCAATAAAAAAATCTGCAGATAGCAGTAAAGATTTGCAGTCCGATTATGGAAATTATGGAGTAGTCTTCCTTGTAAATCTGTAATCTAGATAATAGCTGAGTTATCAATTTAGGAAAAATATAAATATGGAAAAATGAAGTTATACAGTTAAACAGTTATCAAAAGGATGACTTTAGGAAGATCTTATAGAAACATGGTTAACTAGATGTCTAGCTAAATTCTAACAAAGTCATTCCTCGTGAGTAATCAAACTAGAAAAATTCGAAAATTCTCCACATAATCAATTATCGTAATGTTTAGTTAGTAGGCTGATGAATTAGTCATTTTGAATGAAGAAAGAAGCCAACTCCCTTGTTTAATTACCATTCAATATGTGTACAATTACGCTTTGAATAAGATGTATGTGACAACATCAAGTTCCATAACCATAGGGATTTCTACTATACGATGATCAATGAAACATTATTGTACTAAATCAATAAATCAACTACATCCGGAATTAGTTTGTTTATTCATTTAACTTCTTCTTTTTACAGGTGTCATCATAACTTTTCAATTTTTTCTTTATTACTTTTCTTTCTTGAAAATGAAAATGTACGCTTTTCTGTAAGAAGTTAAGATTTAAGAAACGAAAAAAAGGATTTTCTTCAAGAATGTGGAGTCGACTCATATTTCTAAATTCTAAAACGGCAATATTAAACCTTGGCGCAATATGTTCTAAAATCTTTGGAAATAGATCTTAAAATGAGTGTGATGATTTAATAGTGCGTTAGTGAGGATTAAGGGGTGTTGTGCAGTAGTAACTTTTTCATTTCCAATGTTGTCTCCAACAGATACTTTGTTGTAGAAAGTAATTTCAAACTAAGGAGGAGGTATGCTAGAATTTTGAAGATTTTTCCCTCTTGATTTCAAATATCCACCTTGTTGGACGAGTATTTTTCCAGTATTTTCCAGACACTCACCCTTCTTAGCGTTTTTTGTCCTTTATTTCTATTCCACATGCTGTGTTTGCACTAAATGAACAGAAGTTAGGTGTTCATAAATTCAATAGAATCTTTTTTTTTTATGATTATTTCTACTTTCTATCTTTAAAAATGGCATATAATTGATGTAATAATGATACAATATTAGGATTTGGAATACCATTTAGTAGACATGGAAAATAAATGTTCATGTTTGAAAATATTTGACACACCACCTCAGCATTCCTTCAAGGGGAAAAAATGTGTACAAAATATCTGAGAAAAAGGCAATAAAATATCTGCAGATTCATTTAGAATTGTGTAAGAAATTCGTTTGGGATAAATAGTTAAGTTAATTTAAGTTCAAAATATCATTTTAAATAATAGACATAAGTTATATCAGTTTTATTTATGGGTGTAGTAAGATATCTAGAAATATCTGGCTTGAGCGGGTGTAGCTCTCATCCAAAAAAATACATACAATTGCGCTTGGAAAGGCATCTTTAAGTCACTGGTTGTATGCTGTAACGTTAGAAATGTTAGCCATACATTTTAAGCATTTTCTCATAACTGGATGAATAATAAATGATTTTCAGATAAATGATTTTTTGAAATAATAAGGATAAGGTGGTTTTGATCTCAGGTTCATGGTAGTTTAAACTGCTCTAATATAATAACTAAATAACACAAATTGTTGTTCGGCTGTTTAGTTCGTTGGACTAACGTATGTCATATGAGGTACTGAAGTTAGTTGGTGCCTAATGGAACACTAAATTTAACCTAAATAAATAGCTCGATAAATACGTCGAAAGGATCTACTAGATTGAAAATAAGAAGTGTGTACCTCACTATAACATTCCATCCTTATTCTATCAAGAAAAGGTCTCTTAGGACTGTATTGAATGAAAAAATGCAAATTTTGTGAAAAATAAATGATTTTTTTAATGTTTGAAATTCACTGCTTACCTTTTGTGATTACTGATCCATAATATAAAGAAAGCTTAGAGGTCGTTCGATGGGATTTATAATCATTCCAATGTATAAGATATTCAAACATGGGACCCTTGATGGACCAATAGGATTGCTTTATCACATTCTGATCAAGATAAGTGTGAGAAATATTAAATCCTGATTGAAAGTGAAGTTTTTGTTTGTTCTCATTTATTTATTTTACTCAATCAAAGCAACCTGCGGATTGATTTTCTATGATTTCCCATCGATAATTTATTCAACGACTCAATTCGATTTGATTGCTTGTACTTCAATGATATCATCATGCAGTGATCATTGTTCAAAAGGATTGAGCAGATTGAGATTATACGTACAATTTATCAGCATGTTTACTACCTACTAGTTTGAAACAAAAAAAGGTGGAAATGGGTCAAATAACTCATGGAATTCGACAAAAACGCCCAGAGTTTTAGCGATTTATATTTTCTCCATCACAAATAACAATGTTCTGCGTTACTCGGATAAAGGACATTACAGGAAAATAAAATCATGAACATTCTTAAAATGCACCTAGCGATTCACAGGTGTAAGGGAAATTGATTTTTTAATCTAGAGTAGCTTGAGCTTTAATCACAATGACATTAGGAGCGCTAGACATTAACCTGGCAAGCACAGGGTTCGAGAAAAGCCGGAACCCGAGAAGGACCGAGAAAGGCCGGAAAGCTTCGCCAAATCAATTCAACATTCTCTTTTAACCCTACATCGGCCGAGGGGGCAATTTTTTTTGATTTCTTAGGTGTTTAGGCAAAATGTTGTCATAAATTTGTTCTATTTAGTGCCTATTTAGTGCATCTTATCATTTAGGTTTTGTTTATTTGATATGTGTTTTGTCATATAACATACGGAAATTTGTGTTTTTCTTCTTCTCGTCCGCTATTAGTATGCTGTATTATATTGCTTGTTACTCAAGTCAAGTGTGTTAATTCTAAATCATCGTATTTTGCAAAGAATCATGGATGCAGCCCCTCACATATGAAGTTTTAAAAGCTTAAAATAATCTCTTAAAAAAATTTCATCGAAAGTAAAATAAAACATTTCTTATAGATAAAGATGTGTCAATGACAACGTTTCAATGTTTAGAAATATTCTTAAGTATTTTGCATGAATTTGTGAGTTAGAAATAGATTTCAGACACTTTTTTCTTCTAGAAAATAATCACTTCTACATATTTCTACAATAATGCAGTTGACTTTCAAATTAAAGTGTAGCATCAAAGTGAAGAACATTTTTTCTAGAAGATATGTCTCGACTTAAGTCAATGACACATTTGACACATTTGCTGACCACATATGCCTTGCATCATTCGAAAGAAACGTCACTACGTCATCCCATGACTTATATGGAACGACTTGCACTTAAAGAAGTCTTGAAGCTTCTACTGCATAGTCAGCAATGTCCTCATGACATCACATGTCACATCAAATGACTGTAGTATAAAGACTGTCTCAAAAATGGTGTCTAATTTTAGTCCTTTACTAAATGATTAACGATAAAAAAGAAGAAGAAGAAGAAGAATTAGAATTATTTCAATTCTATTTAATACGATGGCATGTCTACAGACCTTTGTGGTTTGTCATCTAATAACTAACTAAGAATTTCATTGTCAGAAAATGTAAATTGGGGAAGTTTCTGCCCCACCCCACCAAAACTTTACTAAGCCAACAGGGTCAAATAAAAAGCTTAATACCTTTTATTTGGTAGAATTGTATGTAGGTTTGGATATGGTTAATGAGATGTCCAAATTATAGGAAATATGGTTTAAAAAAATCGGGTTTAAAAAAAGATAAACTGAAAACATCAATTGACATACTAAAAAACGCCCGGCAAAATAACGACCAATTATTTTAGTATTTTATTTCATGTTTTCAGTATTTCTTCTTTAAAACCCGATTTTCGAAACCATATTTCCTATAATTTGGACAGCTTATTAACCATATTCAAGCCAACAATTCTAAAAAAATAAAAAATATCAAGTATTTCATTTGACCATGTTATGGCGTAGTAAGGTTTTGGTGGGGTGGGGCAGAAACTTCCCCGATTTTCTTTTTCTGACAGTGAAATTATGTGAGTATTCTTAAATTGTATGTAAGAAGACGTATTCCAAATGCCAGGCTTGTACGTTGAATAGTTTTTAAGATATAAAATTCTGACGGCAACATATCAGGCGTTATGTTAAAATGGGCATGAGCAAAGATGTTTTCAAAACTTTTCGAAACCTAATTATGCATTCTTTCCTTTCTAAAGTATTCGGTAAAACAGATGAAAGGAGAACAACAGATAGATGGAACAGATCTCTTCTTTTAAAGATTTAATTTGGCCAATGATAAGAGAAAATCAATAAATATATATAAAACTTAAAGTCTCAATTCATATTTTGAAGGTATTGCAAACACTTTTAAAATTTGGTAATTTTTTATGTTAATGAAAATATTTTTTGATTCAGTGATTTTGATTTTGATAGACATAGTGGGCAGCCCTTGGTACCCCCTTCATACGGCCCCAGCAATACGATATTTTTTATTCTCATATTATACCACTGCGAAGAATCCGCGTTTTTAGTATTTTCTCATTTTCCTCAATTTAACACACTAAAAACAGACTAAAAGTTGATCAGTAAAAGATACAAGAGAATTATAACACTATGTAGAAGTAATCTATAGTTTGAATTTTAATAAATTGAAAATTTTAGACATCCCTCCATCCCATCCTAAACTAACCCCCCTTCTTGGAATCCCCCCTTCCTACAGCATATTTGCTAGCCCCCCCCTTCTTGCCGTTTTTGGAAGATGTCAGCCCCCTTAAAGAAGGGGGGGTACCCACTATGATAGAACCCAAATGTAATATTAATATGTATTCCAATCCCCCAAATAGTTTTAATTTAAAAAATCTTCATTTTGTATTTACAACTTATGCCAGAAGATGAATTCGACTAAAGTTGAAAAATAAACGAATAAATGAAAATGTACGATAAAAAAGTATTTTTTTGCTTTTTATAACCACACTGACCCAACTCTCCGTAAACAAATCTAATAATAGCTTCTCTGTTTACCCCGGTGAGCGAAAATAAGTTTGACTTTATTACGTGTTTTGACCAATGAGATCTTACCGCAACCCTAAATTTGTTACTTAACATCGAAGTTCCCATGTATTGAATTGCACACCTGGGACTACCTATTGCATTGAGTTGAATCTATGAACATTAAACATTTAAGATTCGTTCGGACTTTTGGGGCTTACTTAGCTAATGTTGTTAGGACGCGGTTTAGTACTTTAATGTTGATATTTCAAGGGACTGAAGAAAGATTTCACAGTTTTTACTTATCTTTTTAAGTTATGAAGTATGAAGTTCCATAGATGACCCACTGTTGTAAATATGGACGGAACACTTAAAGTAACAAAAATGATGCAAATTCGTTGCAAATTAGTTTTCTGTCTATATCTGCAGTTGCTCCTTGGATTGTTACTTTTAGCGTTTAGAACTTGTACATAGAATTCAAAAATGGTGTAAAGGGTCAAATCTTCTCAGGTGAAATGAATAACAAAAATTCGTTATGAAAAATCATGAGATTCAATTGTTTAAAAATAACCTGTATACAAATTATTTTCTAATAAGGAAGAAATCTGATCACTTCTTTTTCTTACAAAAAGTAAGATAATGAGGTTAAAAACTCAGGATTCTTTTCTTTGATCTCAAAATCAAGGATGATCTTTATTTCTTCCCTTCTCGAGAACTTTCTACAATTCTCTATTCTTCTTCGCTATTGCCCTATTTGTTTTGCATTACTTAGTTAACCTCAAGAGGTCATCGTCTAAATTTATACGTCTAAAAAAGAATTTTTCTTTTTCATTGACTGTTTCTACCTGTCTTTTCGGTATCATCAGTACAGTTTCAAGTCTCAATTCTGGTCATCTTTATACATCAAGTCAAATGTTTCTTCCTTCTGATTTATCTCTCTAAATCATTTTCCGAATGGCAGAAAGTTTTAGTTGGATATTTGTTTTAAGTACCCGACGTGATTGACAGTTCTATGTGAAAATTACCTATCGGAAAGGAAGACGGATTCTAAGGGTCGTATATGAAAGTTGCAACTACCCATTTCTCGTGCCAAACTGTATATTGTAAATGCTTTATTGTTTGCAATCTTTGGAAATATCCCGGTTTGCACATGCTCAAAGCTGTCATGCAAGCTTCTCTAATTATTACGAAAAAAACAATTGCGCATGTGTGCTTTTCCTGTGATGACTATCCCACCAGAGTATGAGAGTTTACTGCATCGTGTTGCTTAGGTATCAAAAGGTCGCTTAAGCTTTTATCAGTTCGGCATTATCACAAATAAAGTCTAATTATGCAACATAGTGAAGATTATGGAACTTAGCAGTGCTAATTATGCAACAAACAACAAGGTCTGAAAGTATCCTCAAAGCCTAAGTTCCATCCTTTGACCAGTTTGCCATTTGTATTTCCCTTAAAATATTCAAGTAGTGAAGTAAACAAAAAGAGAAATACCATAAGATAATTATATCGAGGGTTAAATTACTTCAGAAAATTATACAACAAATGTTAGGTATGCGCACCGAACTGCGTTGGACATTGTACCCAGAATATGTTACCTTTCAGGTTTTGTCTGAAATTTAAATATTCGAAATAATATCCTCTAGTAATGCAATATCATCAGTTTTCTTTTGCATTGATTGATAAAATTGTTTGTGCATATGTGAAACTTGTTATTGATAATTGAATCGTATCTGGGTATGCGGCAATGTTTTTTGAAGTTTAATATGTTGCAGATATAGCATTAATCAAGAATATGGATCAATAATTCAGAAAGCAGAAATGACGAAAATCAGAAAACATAATTACATCCAATGGATGAAAAGCATTGGGCTTTTATTGATTTCTCAGTTTGTAACATATGAATACACCATAATTTACGAATTATTTGAACTGACATTCAGGCGAAACAATTTGTTCTCGACTTTCAAAAGCACATTTTCAATCTAAACTTTTATACAAAGACAAAACCAAAATCCAATTACCATGTTTGAAATGGGATAAACATTGTGAACTTGATGAATCAAGAGCTTCTGTTATCTTATTTAAATACCTTTTAGTAAGAACTCAATTTTATGTACACCTTTTGTATCTACATTCAGGGGCATTTTATTAGTATTGCAGAAGGAATAATGAAAGATAAAATGTCATTTTGATGAAACATAAGATATGATACACCTATCAATTTGTTTTTGTTTTGTTTTCTGAGGAATGCATTTTCTTGATATTTTATCTTGTTTGTTTTAAAGATAATCAATTCAATGCAATGTTGGTTGCATCGTTGTATTGAAAGCTTCATCGATTATTTTCTTTGTAAAACGATTATTTATTGAGGTTATGGTTGATTTGATTCAAAACAAATTGTATGTGATAAAAAAAGATCGTTTATGATTCGACAAAAAGAGCAGCTTCAAATGATTTTTGTATCCATAGGATATGCAATGCTGATTTATTACTTAATCTTGATGCCTTTAGATAAAAACGATGAAAAGATTTAACATATGCTTTTCCTTAATCTATTTTGTTGATAGGAGTCTTGTTATGATATATGATAAAACTAGTAGCACCAAGCTCAACCCGAATCGTACTGGGAGAGGGGGGTACTTTGTCAGAAAAAGCCTTTCAAACATGCAAAAAGTAAAAGCAGTAAACGAGTATAAGGTATCAAAAGTCTCCCTTCAACAGTTTCCCTGTCTCACTGTGAGATCACCTTTTCAAAATTTATTTGTGAACCAAGTTCACTAGGTTTGTGGTGTAATATAAACAAATATTTTAACTTATATTCTTCAAAAGCCAGAGATATTGTCAAAAAACCCTCACAAAAACCCAGAACGGTTAATAATAAAAGTTGACAAAATGTAATAATTCATAAGAGACTGTTCTATTCAATTATTTTTAAAAGCAATCTTTTCCACTTTTTTTGTAAGAGTTACATTTGACATAAAAAAATCCATCAATACTAATAAAGACTCTTATATGTCTCTTATGTGTCTCTTATACCACAGTATTTAATTTTAAAATCGTTTGTTAGACCTAAGTCCGATAAAAGGTTGACCGGCCTTGATAAATAAGAAAAAAAGATTTAGATGAATGAATGGAATTTAGTAAGATTGGTTCAATGTAGTTGGTACTTTAAAATGTATTGAAATTGTGGTTATGCCAAAACGACCTTTGTCCTTGTTCTTTTGTACTTTGAAAATATATCTATAATAAACTGGAATTCTTAGAGATATTGAATGGTTTTCAAACTGATTTCATGGCGAAAGTCTAAAAATCAAAAACGCATCAAAATTGAATTTTTAAAAAACTAAAACGTTTTTCTATATGAACCATTGAACTTAACCCGCAGTCAATATTATCAAAACACAGTACACGTTTTTATTTTATTTTTGAGCAGAACTTTTGGTGGTGAAAAATATTTAGCCAAAAATATAAAAGCAATCAGCAGAAAATGTAAGTTGACCCTACAATTAAAAAGAAGCCAGACATAACAGTAAAGTATCCAACAGGAAAAAACATAAAAAAGAGACTTAACTTGGATGAAGAAAATAAGAGCAAATCAATAGAATAACTGACCAAGGAGACAATCTTAAGATAATCAAAGGAATAAAAAAATACTGGTGGTATTTTCGGTCACTAGTATTACATTTTTCTAAGAATTAAGAAAAACTTGCAACAGGGAGACTAAATTGATTTTCAGACAAAACAAATTGAAGTAGAAAGGAAACTGATAGAAAAAGAAAAGACAACTGAGGACAACCACATAAAAAAATAAAGCAACTTGGATTAAAATCGAGGCAAACTGATCTCTCGATTAAAAAGTGACAGATTAAAAATGGAATCAACTGTCAACAAAAATAATAGATATTTCTTGATTAATTGGAATAAGCCAGCCAAAAAGAGATTTAATCTAAAATAATAAAGAATAAAGCAAACCACTAATAAAAGAACTTCAAAAGATTCTAGATTATCAAAAATCAAAATCGCATTATCTTCCTGTTAATATCCAAACGATAATTCGAGAATTAAAACAGATTGGCCTAAATAAATTAACTGACTTTGGGGAAATAAGGTTAACATCTGGACTGGAAACAACAGACAAAAAAACAACCATGATTTTGAAAAGAATTTCTAGATATCGAAAACAAATCCACGTAAAAAAGATTCAGTACATCTAATCTTTGTTGCTAAACCACAACTGACAAGTCCTTATTGTCTTGCTCGTTAACGTCTATTGGACGAGTTGTCAAATAGTTGAGTGAGATTAGAAGAGAACAACCTGTAAACAAACGGTCATCAAGACACAAACAAACCGGACAGGTGACTGTCAATCCTGATTCAAACCCGATTCACCTCAACTCAATACAAAACGCAGGGGTGACCATTTAACTTGAAACTTTCAATGTCTTTCTTCGTTGATATACTACGTCGTGTTTTAAATAAAAAATATCACCTTTGGAGTTTGGCTTTTAACTTTCTTTTTACCAAATATAATGTTGTTTCTTTTAATAGATTTGCGTGTAAATAATTTGGCCTTATTCAGTGTGCTTGGTCAAAATTGTCTATTCTAACTGCGTCATTTATAATGATTAATATTCGAATAGTCATTAGTTATTCTATTAGATTTCCCGCTCGTAGAAAGGAGGTGTCCGTATTTGGTCTATGCTAGCTTGTGGGTAGCAGTAAATCAATGATAAAAGGAGACCGCATCAGTAGGATTCTCGTTAAAAAATGAGGTTTCTTCCGATTAAATGAACCTTTTGAAAATTTTGCAAATATTTATCTGAATTTCCGTGGTAAATATTTTGCCGAACATTTTGACCACTTTTGACAGATAATTCATAAAATTACATGGACTGACCTGTTGGACACTAATCTTTGCCAATAAATTCTTATATTTAGAATTATATTTAATGATTCAGTTAATTGAATGATTCATGATCGGGCCATTTGATCATTAATCTTCTGAGGACAACTCTAAGATTTATTGCTTCATTGATTTATGTTTAGTAATTCGGTTTACTTAAAAAAAATAGACGATTTGACCTTTTAGCCACTAAAATTTGGCTGGTTAATTTGAGATTTTGGGAAGAGCATATGATGATTCAGATTACTTAATATATTAATAACCTGACCCACGTCCAGTTAAAGGATACAGCCTGATATGTTACAGCGGTTGGGTCAATATCTCAACAACGGTGCAAGATATAAACTTTTAACTTCACACACATGATCTTATCACCGGTTAGGGGTCTCATGCCAAAAATAAAAAAGTTTCGGGGAAAAATAGGGAAAATATGGACAGTTTCTTTTTTGGCACTAAATATCATCTATACGCTTGATTTCTAATTTCTAAATGTCAAAATTTTGCATATGATTTCATACCATTTGATTTCAGTAAACTTAGAATATTAATGGATTGATTATTTCATTTTATTCGAATTGCTTGCTCTGTGTAGTGAATAGATCAGAGATGAAAGTAGGAATGAAAATGTTCATGTTACCCCCATTTATTTTTATCCTCGTATCGAGTTCATGCACTTTCGGCTATCGCATATGGCTGTGTTGAGCTGACCACTTGTCACTAAACAAATGATTACTCTAATAAGTCTCCCACTGATATGCACATGCAAGACAAGCACGCGAAAATATTACCGTCAAAATCTCTCAAGCGGAGTTTTTTATTTTCCCACTTTAAAGAAAGAATGTGGTCAAACCCTCTTATTATGTCTGATAACTGAAATGCACCGAAACAACAAACATTTTGCTGGGATGTACTAACATTGATTGACATCAAAGAAATAGGTTGTTTGAATCCGACATGGCAGTATATCAGGAGTTTTTGGACAACAAATGATCCATTTGGTACATAATCTGTAATTAGATCTAAACTTCTTTTTTTTGTGCTACAGGTAATTGTTATGTTCTCTTATCAGCTGATATTTTTAATTTTATTTACGCCATTTTCCAGTTGATCAATTGGTTATCTCCAATGAGTTATGTAATTGATTGCTCATAATATTAATTTGTTTCGGGAAATATTTTTTTAAATTGCCGTTACGTCGGTTCAATTTATGTGAAATGAGGAAAAAAGATAAGCAGGCACATGACGAAGCATCGTGTGACAGTGGGGGTATTGGCGATTGGTAAATCAGGCTTTTCAATTTCATAACGCTCAATAAAACTATTAATAAACCAGTTAACCCAACTTTTACGAATAATATCCAAATAATATCAAAATAATATAAAATAATATAAAATAATATCAAAATATATCAAAGTTATCTAGTTAGTTGCTTTCTAGATGACCTCTTAAACACGTTAAGGGTACATACCTTAATTTATTTAAGACTATCTTCTATTGCATTTAATTTGGAAGTAACCAATATTCATACGCTTTAATTCTTTAGCCGTTTGAATAGTACCTTCCCATCAATGCACTAAAAAGAAAAAGGAGAAGATAATTAGCCAGGTAATACAAATAAATAACTGTGTGTATTACTATCAAGGTATATCTAAATATGCATACCAGAGACTCAATTTCAAATGAGTGTCATTTCGGCACCCGAGCATTTTAGCATATTGGCGCAATTCCAAAAGGAAAGATTTTCCGTAATACCGTAATATACCGTTGGAAAGAAAATTAAAAGCTGGTCTTTTTAATAAAAGACTGTCACCTAAAAGAAAAGATTTGAGATTTATAGAGCTTTGAAGGTCTAAAAACTAGTTATTTTAATGATCAATTGTCCAATAACTTTTTTCTTTTTCATTCTAAGGCCATATTCTTATAGTAATAAATGATCAGTATCAAATTCGCTTTCTGACGATGTAGAACCTTTTTTATTTTTGACAATTTGGAATATTTTTCAATATGGAGCCATCTTTTTCTTTTTGGATTTGTGCCATTATATCAAAATGCTGAAGAGTGCTAACGTGGCAGAAATGGATTTTGTGGTACGCAAAACAATGTTTAACGCATTGACCAGTGTTTCTTAAATCAGTAGCAGTATTATATTTTCATTGTGTGTCCGCCTTCTTTTATAAACCATACTATATGCATTGTTTCTGAAATGTGCACTTACAAACGAAATGGTAATTTCACAGGCTAAAACCTCATATGCTTGTGAAAACGCTTTTTGATTGTATACTTATTTGACCTTGACTTTTTAGGTGAATGGTCTTAAAACTTGAAGCTGACTCATTTTTTACGTAAAGTTTCTTAAAATCTATTCCATATTAATCCTCAACATTTTTTTTTAATTTCTTAATTCTACAATCAACAATATCAGGCTTTTGGGCTCAGCCTTTCTGAAAGTGTCTGAAAACATGCGATTCGTTATGATATTTAGACTAATTTTGTTTTTCGTGAATTGAGCAGTTTCTTTGGTCAGTCCAAGTCTAAATAGCCATATTTTATCAAAATTGCATTATGATTTCGTGACTTCATGCCGAAACTTACTATTTTAACTGGAAAAGTTGAAGTTAAGTCACGGTTGGCACTTATCATAAGACAACTTTGACATCATAAGAATTTTAAAAGAACTGGAAAGGTTTATACAGTTGTTTATACTGTTAATCAGGACTACACGGAACAAACTTTACTACATGGAACTACATGGAACAAACTACATGGAACAAAAAAAAAGTTTGTTCCATTTTAATTGCAAATCTAAACAAACCTAATTATACATTTTTCTTATTTTCATGGTTTTGAATTATACAGGGTGAGTCAAAAAAAAGTATACTCGATGGATCATTGAACATCATTGCTTCAATTCAAAACACCTCTAGTTCTATTTTGATTAAACTGAAAGGCACAACCATCATTCTCTTTCTATACCAGTTTAGTTGATGTAAATATATTACCCCGTTCCGGCAGTGGAAGGCTTTAAGTAGAACCGAGTCTAATTAAAAGGTTAGTGAAATACAAAACAAAAAATGTAACACGACAAGTTTTGTGATATACAAATTGCCACCAATTTTTCAATATGACTTCCCAAGATACGACGGAGTCGACATTTTACGAGGAGCCATTCACAATCCTACGGTCAGAATCGAGGGGCTTGAGCTCATGTCGTACCCTTATTTTGTATGGCTGCCGCCTAAATTCTTTCATGATAATTCGCAAGAAGGTACTTTGTGACATACTGACGACTGCTGAAAGAGAATATCCTGCACCTTGATGATATTTTCGTTCGACTGCATTGTTCTCTTCAGAACTGCTCATTGCTGTTAAGCCATGAAAATCGCACCTTTTCACATCCACATTGCTATTTTAGTGGGAAGCTCTCGCTCATGAAAGCTGATTTGAAATAACCTTTTCACTTCACTTTAACTCCGTGTGGAAATCCAATTTTTACAACGAAGACAATTTGTTGGGTTGTGAGTTGCACCATGAAGAAGGAATGAAGATTTTTAGGATAATACGATGCATAAATATCATTACTTTTAAGCAACCCTAATTAGATTCACGTAAAGTTCACTAAAAAACGTACTTTTTACAATAGCTACTTGCAAAGATGCAATTCCGGTGTGAACATAATGTTATTAACATAATGTTATTAACATTAGAACACTACATTATTGATTTTGGAGTTATAACGAAGCAGAAAGTTTTAGCGAGTTTATCCCCGGTCTTCACTACGGCCCCTGATCTTGTAAAAGAGAAATCTTACATTTTCACTCTGTTTAATTACGCGAATCGATCCCTTTACATTTGATTGTTTTATTCGATTTCATGAGATGTTTTCTCAGATTTTGCTTCATTAATCTACCCATGAAATACGAAGGAAAACTAATTTTCAGTTTCCGGTGGTAAATAATGACACTAGATCGAGCTACTAAAAGTTCTGTGAAAGTTGCTTTTATCATGAAATGTTCATAAGATAACCGATAAAAGTAAAAAGAAAAATATATATTGGTCATCTACAGCGCTTCATCTGGATGCGATAAAAACTATTTGGTGAAATATTTATTGGAAGTGCCTCCTTACAATTACCTGTGGTCTAAGAAACTTTAAAAGGCCGGGTGGTATAGGGTTAACCTTAACCTCATCATTAACTCTTCGTGCATTTTAGAAATAAGGACACCAATAAATGAAATAACAAGATTATGAGACATGCATCATTTATATCCATGACAATACCTCTGTCTACTAAAGTTTGTTTGTATGATGGGGAGTTATTTTTTCTGCTTGTTTGAATAAACTCTGTATTTTGTGGTGTAGAACAATTTACTTATTTCATACTTTTGTGGCTTTTCTTTTAAACTTAAATTTACACTTTTGTAAATATTTCGTCGACTAGAAGGTGAAAGTTGAAGGTCAAGTTTGAAAAACTTAATCTATTATCGTATGCCAAAAGATTCAAAGCAAAGTTGGAAAAAATCGTTAAGCGATAGAAAAAGATTCTGTTTGATTTGATTAATCAGAGTACATAATGCAAAGATTATATTTATAGTTGAAGTTTCTGCGACTACAATTTCGTCCGGATAGAATTTTGTGGTCTTAGGGCAAGATCCCCCTGGATAAGGTCCCCCCGAACAAGATCCACAAGCCAACATCTCCCCAAGACAAACCCCCCCAGGACAAGATCCTCCAAGTGAAAGAATCTCCTAGGACAAGATCATCCCAAACTAAATACCCATACTGCTAATGATGATTACCCCAAATATGTGAAATACATGGCGTTCTTTACTAATAGGCCTAGACATCGTGCAGGTATTTTGACGGAAAGTACCTTAAATTTTCAAGGCACATTGTTTTCAGATACTATAT
>JAUKPT010000396.1:0-20560 GCA_032273505.1 Nanomia bijuga | reverse complement strand
GGGATGGATCTTATGATTGTAAATAGAATTACTGTCATTATTATTGTAATACAAATCATTCTTATATACATGTAAATCTAATTGTAAACATGAGTACTGTCAGTATTAATGTAAATAGAATTTTTGTTATAAAATATATGTGATTAAGTATAAATCTTTGTGTTTTTCTTAATCTTTATTCAGTTCACTCGTATCGCGCATCGAGTAAACATGGTAAATGTATTTGGAGAAGAAGCGTTTCGCGGACGTCGTGGACCTCCTGGCCTCGATGGTTTACCTGGCTTACGAGGGTCGAGAGGTGATCCTGGGGAAAATGGTATTGATCTGATGAAATCAAAAAGATACTGACCGCGATGGTGAAAAGATTAAGAGATGGATAACAAAAAGCTCAAATAAAAAAAACTTGAATGCAGTGCGTCCAAATGAAAATTTGGTAAAGCTGCCTGATGATCAAGGTTATGCTACTGAATTCAATAATGCTCTATATATTATAGATATTGATCTCTCAATGGATTTAAAACCTGGTTACGGATTTTTCTGCGTTACGTTTAAGACACAAGAAGTGAAGGAGCAAATATTATTTTCAAATCATGACAAAGATAACCCAGATTATCCAGCCAATGAATTGTTGGTGGATAAGTTAAAGATAAAAATTTGTGGAGTGAAAAATGAAAAGTCAGCTACCTTTACTATAGATCATGATTGTCGTGAGTGGACTACCCTCTTTGTTGAATGGAATGTCAATGTAGAGCGGAATGAAACAACTTTTCACTATATGATAAATAATGATTAAAAGTTGACTGGATCTTTTTAATTTGATACTTTTTGGATGAGACCATCTTTTATTGCAATTGGCGATAGAAATGATAGTTCTTTACACAAACCTTTCAACGGGCAAATGCGATCAATTGAGTTTTACTTTTCAACAGATATTTTAGACGGAAAGTGTTTACCTACGTCGCTGAGAAACAAGATAACTGAATCACAAGGCGTTAAAAGTAATGTTCCACCAGCAGGGTATCATTACAATTATGTAGAAGTGGAAGAACCTACTTGCAAAATATTGAAAAATGGATAATATAGATACCCGTCTCTCTAATACGACAATGTGATTGGTTAATTTCATATCAATTGTTCTAACCCGTTTTTTTCTTCGAATAAATACCGTGTTGTGAAAAACGACCTTCCTTTTATGTCAAAGTAATGAACCAGAATGGATGTTGTTGGGTTGCAAGCTTTTATTGATAACTTCGACGTAGAAGACAAAAAATTAGAAACGAAAACGGTTAGAGAGGAGGATAAAGATGGAATATATTTTGATGATAGTGAAGTAGATAAAAAACTGCCTGAATTATGGCAAAGTATTGCTGATGCTGCGTACGACTGGTCACGCCATTTAGTGGATGCAGAATCTTTACATGCTAGATCGACCGATTTCCGTTCTGGTATAGAAAATTCACTTTACAGACTACAACTCGATGGTTTATTATCGACTCATGATGCCGGCGAGTTGCGTTATATCACTGATCTATGGGTTGAGTTGTTAAACTCATTATCATCTTATTTAATGGGATGTATATTTGTAAAAAGGAATATCATATCCTTACTGTTAAAATTATATTCCACGAAACAGATATCTTAGGAGCTATTTATCAAGACTTGTTTAAAGTTATGAAAAAAGAGACATATAAATTTATATTTTGTAAATAGCTTGCTTATCTAGAATTTTTTTGTAATGTAAATAGACATTGTAAATATCTGAGGAGCTATTTATCAAGACTTGTTTAAAGTTATGAAAAAAAGAGACATATAAATTTGTATTTTGTAAATAGCTTGCTTATCTTGAATTTTTTGTAATGTAAATAGACACTGTAAATATGTAAAGTTTTATGATTTTATCTTTTGTGATTAAGAAAAGAAAAAAAATATCATTTTGTTTATCTCAAAATTGAAATTCAAGTGTATTTACATATCATCACATACATTCATTAGAATAAACAAAAATATTAATTAACAGTTTTCAGAATTAAGTTGATTTTCACTTCTTTTGTTGTAAGGTCTAATAGTGTCCAATTGGTAATGTCTCTTTAGAATTTAAAAGGTATCGCTTCGTATCAGTTGGAGATAAAGCCACTTTTCTAACACTTGTTGTGTTTATTTCATGGTTCGTTGATTTTAAATGAACTTGTCGAACAGATATCTTTTTTATTGACCCTTTTTCTAAGTTTTTTTGTAGTTTCTTGTAGTGTCTAAAGGATAGATTCATCTTTTTGATTTTATCTCTCACACCTTTAGCAATCAGCTTTGCATATATATGTCGCTCATGGTTATTTAAAGGATTTTTTATTGTATATTGATACTGTGTATCTTTCATTGGCTCCGTTGTAAATGGTATCTGCATTGTGTATGAGTATGCTTTAGATTTTAAACCAACAAATTCCTCTAAAACAAAATCACCTAACTCATCTTTCATTTTACCAAGTACTTTTGCATTGCTTATCCTCAATTCATCAAAGTTTTCTATGTCTTTAAATTGATTGCGTTATAAGAATATGATGAAAAATCAAATTCATTTATTATATCTTTATGAGTCATATCTTTATAAACATCATGGGTTTTTATTTCGTAGATAAACGAGTCCGTATCAGTGTAAAGAAGAGATAATTGTTCTGGTTTTGAATAAAATGTTCTCATAATATCATAGTGGAACTCAAACATCCTCAATTTTGCTAATTCGAGTACACAAGCACCGACATATATAGGCTTATTCAATAAAAGTTTTTGGATAGTCGTTTCAATGAGTAAAAGTTCTTCATTCAGTATCTTACTTTGTTTGAATGATGGTTTGCTAATTATCTTTTGTGCTGATTCATCATCATACTTAAGTAAGACATTGGTTCGATTTTTGACTTGTTCCACAGTTTTTCCATAAACCATATTATTCATATTCTTGCAGTTTGTGACTTTAAAACTATCCCCAGCAGCGCTAGCTTTTGTTCGCAATTCATTATTTAAATTTATGTAATCTTTTAACCATGGTTTCTGGTCACAAACTTTAATACAGTTTACTTTGGTGATGATAAAACCATGTCTTAATGCAAACTAAAGCATTTCGAAATGAGTTGTATAATTCTTTTTTGAGAATAAAGTTGAAACAAGTCTAGTACCAGGTTTTAGATCATTAGAAGAATAAACATTTCGTTGAAAATTTGAGAACATTTCACTGTCCAGTTTCATGTTTTCAGGAAATAGAGGAAAGTCTTTAAAATAATCATGAAGTTCTATAGGAACGTAGCCATCGAAATTGTAAAAAAAACATTTTGAGCCATTTGGGTCAAGCTTTAGTATATTCTTCACCTGTATCAATTGTTCGAAGTTATGAGGGTAATTTTCATTGTCAACTAAAACAAAATTACCAATTGGTAATGACTTAACCATACCGTATAAATTATTCATATCGATATAAATGATGTATACATTCTCTTTAGAGCTGTCATAGTTAATCAGGTACGGATTATTAGCCTTTGAATATCTCTTTCCGACAAAGCTAAGCCCACCACGAATCGAATTTTCAATGATGTTGTAAATTAGCTGAAGTTGTTGTCCTGTCAGTTTGAGAGCAGCGTCGAACGTATATGCTGGCAAAGAATGATAATGACATGGATCCAGTCCATATATCGTGTGGGACTGATGATAAAATTTTTAAAAAATCGCAGCAAGAAGTACGACATCTCTTTGAAGATAAAAATCGTGATATCTTCGAAACGAGATACCACACAGAGACCAGATCTTTAATATTTCATCATACTCTTTTTCTGAACATTCACTTTCATCTAAATCATTCGCAAATGACTTTATTGGAAAAGGTTGTTTGACGTTATTTAATCTTTTCACACTCGTTAGTTCTGAGTAAGGAAAACACCCTTTCTTCGTATATAAGGTCGCAAATTATTTGCTTTATTTTCAAACCCTGCAAGTGCTTCTTCAATGATTTTATTTAATTCCGGATCATCAGTGGGAATTGTTTTCGCTAATGTATCTAAGCTTGAAGGTAAAAATTGTAAAGAGTCTTTTACTTCACAATTACCGTACGTAAAGGAGATAGAAAGATTTCTGCATTTTCTCTCAAGGAAATCGAAAGATTTTCTAAGGAAATGAGAAATCGTGTACTCTGGGGATTTTGAGATATCTGAGGAGAATATATGCGATTTTGAGCGTGGCTCCGGTCCCACCTACAATTTTTTTAAATTTTTCAGTATCTCCTTGTCAAGTTATGCTCTTTAGATCTAGCATAGCCACTATAACCCGAAAATTCATTTTTGCCCCTTTTTTGAGGGTCAAAGTGGGTTACTCGGTTAAAATTTCCCCATTTTGACGATTTTTGATGATTTTTTTCAATTTTTTTGGTCATATTTTGGTATATACCGGCCTTCAAATGACCCAATTTTAACTTAGCTACCTTGCAATAATGTTTTGCAGCCATTTACGCATCAGTTTGGTGTGCTGCGGTCATTTCTTAATCAAATTTATGGCAGTTTGAGCGTAAAATATACAAAACGCAAAAATGGCCAAAATTAAGAAACTAGTACTAAAAGAGGAAAATTTTAAGAAACTGGAGGGCTTACCCCGATTCTAAGTTTCTTATAAAAAAAATACGTGTAGTAGAAAGATTTCTGCATTTTCTCT
The DNA here is from genome assembly GCA_032273505.1 of Nanomia bijuga. NCBI lineage: Eukaryota > Metazoa > Cnidaria > Hydrozoa > Siphonophorae > Agalmatidae > Nanomia > Nanomia bijuga. Next base: position 15,874 of record JAUKPT010000396.1, on the reverse strand, counting down.
CAAGGAAATCGAAAGATTTTCTAAGGAAATGAGAAATCGTGTACTCTGGGGATTTATCGTATATATCGAAGGTCCCCTCGAAAAGACTTGTGGCGTGTTCTATCTAATTCCAAAAAAACGAAGGAACTCACTTATCCTGTATAAGAAAGGATACACTCATTTGACATTTTTTAAAGAAACTTAACATTGAGTCCTCAAAATTTCTTATTATATTCATATTTCTTTATATTTTAGTCAACAATTGTATATGATTTACTTTTTTATAAGAACCAGTAAATTTCGGACGAGGCTCGGTTTTCCTAACATTTCGTGATTTTGAGCCTCGATATTCTGATAAAATTGTTCTTACAAAAAAGAGAGTACAATAAACACTTTCTTTATTGTGAAATAACTCTCCTCCACAAGACGGGGGTTAACAAACCAATAACGAGAAAGGAAAAATAAATATCCATTCTTTTCAGTTCATTATATTTGGAAAATAATACAGATTTTTTCTTCTAAATTTGGTAGAATATGCACATTTTATTTGAGGAATTTTTTCTCAGTTTTTGTTTTTTTATTTATATTTATTCTTCAAAAACAAAACATAACTGACCCCCTGGTGAAACATCGAACGATTATTTCGAATGTTTTTGTTTATGATTTTGATTTTCGAATTTATTTTGCTTGGTTGGAAGTCAACCACAAACAACAAAGTAGAGCAAACAACAAAGTAGAAGAGTACACAAGGAATTTTGTTTGTCCTGTCTTCGGTTATGGCGAATAAATTTGTCATCAAAAAGATGAGAGGCGACGGCGCCTGCTTGTTCCGCGCCGTCGCTGACCAAGTGTACGAGGACCAAGAAAGGCATAAAGAAGTCCGGAAAAACTGTATCGACTTTATGGCCAACAACGACGAATTTTTCTCCAAGTTTGTCGCCGAGGATTTTAGTGACTATATTCAGCGGAAACGGAACGATCGGACGTATGGGGACCACGTGGAGATTCAAGCGCTAAGTGAGATCTACAACCGCACAATCGAAGTAAGATACACCTATTTTTTATTTTTTATAAGAAACCGGTGAAAAAATCCCTCTAAAGAGGCAAGAAAATTAAAAATCCGACCGCTTTAATGCATACATATTCCTAACGTGCCATTTTTAGGTCTATCTGATGTAAGATTCTTTGTCACAATAAACCAAAAATATATAAACCACTAGGATATAGGAAATAGGATAGGGTTAAATGTTTAACATTTTTATATTCTGTTGATATGCGGTCAATTAATAAAGCGCCTCAACTTGACTTATATTATACTATGTTTAGGTGTACAACAACTACTCCCTGGAGCCGATCAACACGTTTACACGTGGTCGTACGATCAATCCAATCAGGATTATGTACCTGAACAACAACCATTACGATTCCCTGAGAAAAGTTACAGCATCCCCACAATATCTCCAATCATCTACCGAAATCGATTTCAATATTATAAGAAATACACATGATATAAACTGCATCAATATATCAGTATCAGATGAAAATGAAACCAATTGGGATACCCAAGAAAGTCCCAGCAGTCCTATTTCTAAATCCATAGTTCAACATGATGGAATCAGTGCACATTCGGAAAAAAAAAGTAGGGGAAGAAAACGAAAATGTGGCAAAACAAAAAATTTAGGAATATTTTCTCAGTCAAGTTCATCTTTAACACAGAAACAAATTTTTTCTAAGAATGAGCTTGATTTGTATGTAAGTGCTGCAAAACACAGAATACAAATTCAAGAGGTTTTGACAGATGTACATGACTCAAGATGTTTGGAAGGGTGGTATTTCAAGAACTCGAGGGATGTGCAAATAAAGTACACACTCGATGGTGACCTTCATACCCACATTCAGCTAAATCATTTAAGAAAAGATGGATTTTCATTACCTGACCGTACCAGAAAAATACTCCTTAAATTAACTCTAGAAAGGCTGGTCTTAGATGCTAGTGCAGCGACTATGAGTGAGCATAGTATCCAAATTAAAAATATTCAAAGTGATGATGAAAATTGCGATACCAGTATTGAATCTGAGACATGGACCTATTATGACTCCGCCAAGGTTTATATCCACTATACTGTTGACGGACAGAATGAACATCGCATGCGCTTAAATAATTTATTACAACGTGGCTTCGAAATTCACGAAAAAAATATGTTGAAATATTATTCGTTTCTTCAATTAAAAATGGAACTCAGAAAATATTGTCATATACATCGTGTCCAATATCAGGATGCTTTCAACAACAAAACCGCATTTGAGGAAGCATTACTAAGTGTCCACGAATATTACCGGAAGAATCCAGATACAGCAATAAAAGAAAATATTGAAAAGGGTAGGGGTCCTTCAGATTTTGACGAACGCGAAGAGTTAGAAAAACTGTATTATTATGGTAGGGGTAAAATAAAATATTACCGATGGTCAGACATGGAAAAAACAATACAAAACGAGTATGGTCAAACAGTATTAGCAAAGTTCAGTATCGATCCGTCGGGTAACACAATCAGTGAAGAAGCATTTGAACGTTTTCTTTCGGAGATATCAAAAGATATTACCCATAATGCTAAGAGAAATAGAGTTGATTTGCACGAAGAATACGTTGGACCACAATGTTATGAGGATCGTACTAATTTAGAAAAGCTTAAGTATAATGTATTATATAGGGAAACTAATAGAAAGCAAACAGTGCTACCTGCGCCATCAGTGACACACATCGTTGATAAGTTCTCAGAATTAAAGGAAACAGTCAGCAACTGCTCATTTTCGATCCGCACATGCCAAAGTTGCAATAAAATCCGAGTTGTAGGACAAAGAGCAGCGGAAAAATATATGCTATCTTCATACAAATATGGTGGTACGACCAAACGATTAAAGATTACCTGTGATAGATTTGTAAAATTGACTTGCGACACTCCATCAGATTTGACACCGTTAAACAGGGAAGTGATAGAAATGAATAAGACTTATATCGCTTACTCGAACAAAAATACGCATTCTTTCTGGGGTTTCATTCTTGAGACAAAACAAGTAAATGAAAACAAATATTTCGAAGTGGATGTAAAAACATTTTTTGGACAAAGAGATGAGTCAATTTCTGATTCATCAAACCATGGTATTCATTGGATCAAAGGGATATCTTTTGAAAAATACATTATCGGTACATTGAATAATAGAGGACGATTCATCCCTGGTCTAAATGGTGTACAATTTGAAATATCAATTTTAAAAAACGATCCAAGAGAGGCCAAATGCAGCCAACCCTTCCATGACACAAATATGCATACCAATGATTTCCAAAACATTTATACTGATCCTGATAATATTGAATCGCGTCTTATTTTTTCTTCACTGATTGCTGTTAAGAACATTCATTCGGTTTTAGATAATGTTAAAATATTGCATTGTATCAAATGCAATAAACAATGCTCTGGCTTTGAGAATCTTGATGAAATAACAATTCTTGAAAATGGAAAAATGGAAAAATTGAGCCAAAGAAATGACGCTGATCTATATAATGCAGTCCATAGCTCAAAAATGATTAAAGAAATTGATTTGACCCTGAGTAAAAAATTTAGAGGCAGTAATATCTACAAACAAATCACAGATAAAAGTGTGAGTAGTATTTGCACGAACTGTGAACGCTTTTATGAATTAGATGAAAATTTGGATGTAGTACATATAGATGCGCAAAACGAAATCGTACAATCACAGGATTCCCAGCAAAACTCTCAAAACAGTTTGGATGATTTTAATGATGACACACAAAATCAGGGGAAGCAGCCAACTTTGCAGTTAAATCAAATCAATCCATTGGGACCTGAAAATCTATTTTCACTTAATCTAGTAAATGATCACCAGTTTGAATTGTTTGTTTCAAGATTGACACGAGCCGAAGTTATGTGCATAAGCCCGTTGTTGCTTTGCATTTCAGTTCTGCGGTGCAGGGCAACACAAATTCCTTTTTCAAAAGGTGGCTCAATCGCATATCCTTTGTTAAATCCTATGGAGACTAAAACATTACCTTGGTTTGACTTCAAGAATATGCCAATTATTATTGTGTACAGGGATGACCCAAACGAAAAGTACCGCTCTGAGGCAAAAGTCAACCTGAATAACATAATTATCGTCAAGGAATGGATGGAAACTTTGATAACTTATCAAGGAATCCAAAGGACCCAAAATAGGTTAGTGGGTGAACTGTTTTTCCAGTTTGACAATGATAATTTCCGAAAACTAAAAGAACAACTCAATAATGAATCTAACAAATATGTTATTCCAAAGGGTATACGAGAATTGAAAATTGCAGAAGAAGACGAAAAAGAACCCCTTACCAAAGAGCTAGTGTCAAATTGGCTCAAATCAAATTTCCACTATGGGAAAGCAGTTTTATTTGGTCTGTATAAGGACCTTAGTGAGGAGGTTAAAAACGACAAATCTATATCACCCTTGGATGAATTTTGGACTGAATTAGAACAATTCTCTTATGAATCATTAAGATCTAAAATCAAAATGCTTCAACTATCTTCGAATAGTTCCCCTGAAACTCAATTATATAAAGAGTGGATCGATGCAGGAACAGTTGTTACAGCAGACACGATTGCCAGATATGCAGAAAATATGAATTATTTAAATAAGGTAGAAAGTGTCGATACATATGACACGTCTTACTTCATTTTCGAAGAATTCCAAATAATGAAAACTAATTTCACGAATGACTTAGGGCTTAATCAAATTGATACTGGGGGAACTATCGATTATTGCGAGGATCATCCAGATACAATAGTAGAGAGAAATCTTAAAGATACTAAACTTGATCGCCGTTTATTACAAGGCGATAAAAATAACCCAGCTCCTGAATGGGAAAATTCCTATCTTCAGTTAGCGTTTCCTGACATTTTTTTAACTGGCGATGCAGCCTTAGATCAGAAACGACCAGTCCCTCTATTCAGCTATAAATCCCAAAAGAAATGCAGAGAGGAATACATAAGATTACTGGCATTACAAAAGGGAGTCCAAGATAAGCCACACTTTTTATTTTTACTTCTTAATTTGTTGAAAAAGGAGGATGCCAACCAAGCTGCTGGATGCATATTACGTGAAGTTGATTTAACAACAATAACTTTACCCACGGAAGACGCACTCAGAAACGAGGTAATAGAAAAAAAATCAAATATGTTGTTGCAATATACACCTCTTATACGTGATAGCGTTCAGTTTTGGAAAAAGCAACAGAAAGAGGCTGAAGCTTTGAAACGAGATATGGAGTACATGGATCCTGTAAGTAGACCTGGTACAACTCCAATTTATGCCTCTCTTTTTCGAACTATGGCGCCTCCATATAACGGCATACCATCCATACACAAGCTTTTTACTGATGATTTAACACAGTTAAATAATCCAACCAAAAGAAAACAACAAGCATTAATTCATCCCACTGATGTCGAATGGGTTATATCATTTCTTGCCGAGCTGGATGTTTTATACTTTCGAAAAATTCGTTATAACTCGGAATGGTTTGTAGCTCGAAATGAGCACGGGGCGAATGGAAATCCCCATTGGCACTCGGTACTTTTTTCACAAGATTATGGCCAACTTATATGGAGGCTGAAGACTGATATAGAAAAGAAATTTGAAAAGATGCTTACTGATAGGTCATCGACTGGACAATTTGCAGATCAGGAAAAAAATGAAATGCAAAAACAAATTATGCTATCTTTCAAAAAATCTCAAGAGAAAATTATAGATTTCTTTCGTGGCAGCTATTCCAATTGGAATCCTGCTTTTACTTCTGATGGTAAACTAGCCGATGAAACTTATGGAACATCTGATATATCAAATTTATCTCTCACTTCTTTAATTGATGATGCTCTAATGACTGGAGACTTTTCACAGCTTGACAAATTATATTGTGACATCATACTCACGTGTTGCCGACACATAACGCACACTGGTAAAAATGGACTTCCATCTAAGAAAGATTATTGTTACAAGGAAAGTAGTAAGATCGATAAAGAAAAAAGTACCAAGGAAAAAACTGTTTACAAAATTAAAAGTGTGTGTAAAAGAAGAAAACCTCAACCAGTCCGATCCAAACCTGCCATATATCAAGACCCACATGACAAAAAATTTGTACAGTTGAGTTTTGAGAGCAACGACGGCAACTTTAATGGAGCTGATCCGTTTTTGATCTTGAATAATCTTGGAAATGCCGACTGTAAAGCACTGATTCCATCAATTTTCATGAAATGCCCAAAAATTGTTATATCTGAGGACAGACTTAGTGTAAAACTCGTATTCTACCATCATGACAGCGACGATGGATGTACGTATGTACTAAAATATGGACTGAAACCTGCAATTAAGGCAAAACCTGATAACAAGATATTGGCAGAAGTAATCGAAAGGTATACTTATAGAAATCCTGATGATCAAAATGCACAAAATGCAGAAAATGATCCAAACATTTTAAAGCCTAAAATGATTAGAGCTATGTACAACCAAGTAGCTGTACAGCATCACGTTTGCCTATTTCAAGCACAGCATGTAAACATCAATTTACCTCAAATCCTTAAGAATTATCATGTCGAAAATGTCAATTGTCTAGGTAGGAGGACATTAAAGAAAAATGCAAATGATTCCAATTCTTCTGATTCTAACAATGAATTATATAATACAACAAAAATCAAAGAATTTGACGAGCGAAAAAATATAACAGACAAAAGTCAAACTAAGTTAGGGAGAGAAAATGTAGCTATAATCAATGCACCTTTGTCTCTACGCACAAAACATGACCTCTTTAAATATGAGATTGATCTTAATACAGGTAAGTATAAAGTTAAAATAAAAAATCGGATAAATCCTACGACACTTGCTTATAATGCAATTGGTTTTACGCCACATACCACAATGGGCCAGGCTAGGCCAAATGGCAAACAATTTCCCACTTTTTGTAAAAAGATGTGTCTGACCAATTCAAAATATGATCAGATAGAAACAACTGTAAGACAGGGTCTTGAAGAAAAACGCCAAGAACTTGGTTTACAGGTACCTGCAGAGGACCAGGCTGTGCAAGATGAATACTGGGTAGACGAATTTTTCAAGCGTTTTCCTGATTTTGAAGGACTAGAGCCGGCATATAAACATTACATAACACATTACACTAATCCTGGGGTATTTGATTCTGATGACGATGCTGATGGTGATAGCGAATTGGATATCACGTATCGCACAGAATTTAAATCTGACAGTAACAAAGAAAAAGGAGAACCATCCAACGCAAAGGTTGATAAAGATCAGTATTATCAAAACCCAGCTGATAAACTGTATGCCCATTCTGATATGAATAATATTCCAGATATAGAAATGGAAAATCAAGATATGGCAAGAATAGATGTATTATCCGAAAATTACCTGCAAAGTCCAACACTCGAGGAAGATTGCCGCGTGTGGGCTAAGGATGATGTTAACTTAGATAGTGTGCGGCTGCCTAATCAGATCGAAGCGGTTTATCAACAAATGCTAGAAACAAAAGGAAAATCCGAGAAAGAGCTGCCTGAAAATCCTGATTTGACTGTTAAACAACAACTAGTAAATGACATTCTTACAGAATTTGTTGAAAAAAAGGTCAAAAAAGTGCAAGTGGATCCTCTCCGTTTGTTTGTCATTGGCATTCCTGGAACAGGAAAGACATTTGCTTTTCAAGTTGCAATAACAGGTATGATCTATATACTTGGCGATGACTGGACAGAGCACCTTAGATTAGCTTGTCCAACTGGTTCTGTTTCATACCACATGGGATTCGGCGCTAAAACGATACATAGTACGTTTATTATCGAGGTAGGAAAGGTCGGAGAAAAAATCATTGAGGCTGGGGTCAAAAAGATACAAAAACTAGTCAAGCAAAATCCAGAAAACACAATTATGATAATATTTGATGAGTGTGGTATGATAGCACGAGATATTTTCGGTGCAGTCTGCAATCGTTTACTTGAAGCACATTTAAATATCGATGAATTAAGCTTTGTCTTTTTTGGAGACCCAGCACAATGTGAACCGGTTGGGGGATATCCTATGTATAGTACAGAACCACCCAATAAGAACAAAAAGAATTTTAGCACAGACTTAAATGGCATGATTAATTTTAGAGAGATAATGAATATGCCACCTGTCAAAGACTTTCCCTTCTACAAAGAAAGAGAAAAACTCAGAGAAAAAATTAAAGCTAAGAAAAAGCTAAGCAATGATGAAATAACATTATTGGAACACTACGAACAGGAATATGGTAAATTTGTATATTCTGGATCTTACAGAGCAGTATATTTAGATGAGGTTAAAAGGACTGACGGATCAGTTGAGTCGTCAGAATTTATAGAAATAAATACCAGGTGCAGGTACGGAAAATATACCTTCAGAGATTTGAACAGGTTAGCAGAAATCACAGCGACTGAAAAAGACATTCAATCACCTGAATGGAAGGAGAAGAAAACCACAGATTTAGTATCTTATCATTTTCATAATGAAGGCCATCCTAATAGAACTAACGTTGACACTTCTAATGCCAGAAACCTTGTGTTGCATGCCGATAAACTAAATGAACCCATAATGGTTTTCAAAGCTGTCCATGCACCAGAAGGAGATGCTGATGTTTTAGCACAGCTATCATCTAATGAATTCCAGGGTCTATCGAACAATCTTTATATGATCTCAGGTGCACCTATTATTATAACCCATAACATAAATGCTTCTGTATCCTTGTATAATGGGGCTCGAGCAACATTCGTGGGTCCATTATATTTACCGAAAAAGTATATTGTAACTGACTTTAATATATTAACAGACGCTGAAATTGATAGTACCACTCTCTGCACAACCAAGCAAATAAGTATAAAATTAGGAACAGGATCAAAAAAAGGTATACCTCGTGGAACGCCATTGGTACAAATCGATGGATCTGATTGTAGTAAAAATGATTTTGAAACAATCACCAGGGAAACCTTTCAATCAGCCGCATTTCAAATGCCAAGACGGCCACCCTTTTTACCAGATTATCTAGTCATAAATGTTGAAGGTTATAGTGAATCGAAAGGTCCACCGTTCTTTCCCAATGTTGATCACATGAAAGATTATGTTTGTCTCAAACCATATACCAAAGAGAAAGATTCAAAAAAGAAAGGCAAACATGTTCCTAAAACACGTACTCAGTACCCGATTGAAGCGGCATATGTGATGACTGCGTTCAAGGGAATAGGAGCAACTCACGAAAGAACAATAGCAAAATTAAACGGAATGTTTCATAAACCAGGTCTTTTCTTAGTTGCCTGCACAAGAGTTAAACACCCAAAGCACCTTCACATTCCACCAGATCACTGGCCGCACCTTGAAGACTTAACAAATCAGCGCCTTCAAACTACTGTACTTGAATCAGAAAATTTGGATAGGGTCGTTCGAGCCAAAAGTGCCAAAGAAATGCGACAATCTAAGTATTACCACGCTATTCCAAATTATCCATTGCATATACACCAGGACATCGTGAATTCAGTTGCTGATCTTGTTCATGAAAACTGGTCTATCCAAGGGAATAATGCGAAACACAGTCAAAGTGTACAGCAGAATATCAAATCTTTAGTGCTGCAAAAATGCGATATCCTTACATTAAATAGTGAAAAATTGAGTGAATACTATGATGAAATAGTGGCTTTTATGAAAACAACCGATGAAGCAAAACTGTTAAAAAAAGTACCGCACCTCGATTACAGAGCGGCAACTGCAGCTAAGTTGCAAAATAAACGAAAAAAAAATATCGATGAGTCTCCAGTAAGAATTCCAAAAAGGCGTATAAACGCGAATGCAGGGCTCGGCAAATCAAATTCTGCAATAACAAAATATGAAGAAGTTTCCAAGGAACTCATTAAGGGAGGAGATTCTCTTTGCTCTCCATTAGCTGAAGGTAACAAGGTGATAAATACGATACGTTTTGACCAATTTACGACACCTTTGTATAGATTCATTAACACTGGAAACACATGCTACATTAACAGCAGTCTACATATGTTCTTATCCTTGGATATAATAAACCTAAATCCTGGTGCCCGTCACAACGATCAGAGTCAGAATGACCAACCATTAACAGAAGAAAATATTTATGAGATTAAGTGTAAAGTCGACGTTGCGCTTGAATTCGATGAAATAACTAAGCAGCCACCTGGTTCGCTAATTGAGCCATCAAGTTTCTGTGATGCCTTCTTCGAATTAAATAAAACAAATATCAGGCGGGGAATGCAAGAGGATCTCTGTGAAGCAGCTTTTCCTGCATTACTCACTAATATCCATCTTTTTGATCCTGTAAAATTTGAATCAAAGATGAAAAAATCTTTTACTTGTTCTAATTGTAGCGGAGAGTCGGTACTTGACGTATCATTGCCGTACTTAATTTTACACCCTCCTTCTCACGATGATCTTCTCCAAAATATAATAGGATATTATTTAGAACCAACTGTTATTGATAAATATTGTACAGATTGCAACACTTCACACGACACTACTGCACATGAGACTTTTACCCAACTGCCAGACGTTCTTATTTTACAATTATCCAGATTTACAGTAGTAAACGGCTGCAATATTAAAAATACTCATAAAGTCAACTTAGAACCTTACCAGGTATACTTACCAGAAAAAGACGTCAATGGAAAGATAACGGAAGTCCAGTATGAATTACATAGTGCCATCTCTCATTTAGGCAGCTCTAGTAATTGCGGGCACTACATTGCTCACCGTAAGTTAGACAACAACATATGGGTAAAATGCAATGATGAAAACATCACGACATGTCTGATATCCAACATTAAGCCAGAAGATGTGTATGTGTTAGCATTCAAAAGAATTCAAGATTCAATGACCACTGATAGATAACCCAATACCCCTCCAATTCAGGCAGCGACTGAAGATACGGATGTCGAAATGATAGAGGAAGGGCCTAGCATATAAAGTCTCCCTTGTTAAACATGACATCACAAAATTAAAATCAGATGTAATTGTTAACGCCGCCAACTCCACTCTTGCTGGAGGTGGAGGTGTTGACGGTGCAATACATAAGGCTGCTGGACCACAACTCAGTAAACATTGCGTGAATGAATATGGTAAATGTGATGTAGGTCAGGCAGTCATAACCCCATCTTTTGGTCTAGAAAAACAACAAATCAAAAGAATCATACATACAGTTGGTCCTCAAAATGGTGATGCTTCGATGCTTGCTAGTTGTTACAGAAATTCTTTGAATTTGATAATCAATAAACCAGACTTAAAAACTATAGCTTTTCCATGCATATCCACTGCCATTTATGGGTTTGATAACCATTACGCAGCACATATCGCTTTAAAAACAGTGAAAGACTGGCTTCAGATGAATCACTCACATTTAAAACAGATAGTGTTTTGTACATATTTGGATAAGGATTATCAAATATATAAGGATATAATCAAGCAATTTTTCCCAGAGCATTTCTCTGAGTAGGTGCCTTTGTCACAACGGCTGAAGAGAAGATTTGCTTTTTAACCACCATCAATACATTACTATTATCTAATTATCTTCTAATCAACTCTTCTTTTCCAATTGAGATTTGTTCATGGTGAAAGTCAGAGGTAATTCAAAAAAGTTAGTTCGCGACGAAATTGGATTGGGTAGGGGGGGTATCAAAAACATATGGGTGGGTTGACAAAGGACTACATACGAGCGAACTACCTTATTGAATTGGCTCCAAAAAGTGCTCAATAATTGAGGCAAATCGAATATGATTTGATTCGAATTATTTCAGCTCTTTCTTGGTGAAATACCCTGCTAAATAAACCCGCTCCTGCTTTGTTTAATTTTTTTATGCTTGGATCCTTATGAGATCTCAAAAAATCTATCTAAACTTCTGAAGGTGATTTTTAAAAATATACTTAATTTTATCTTTTTGATGGCAGAACCAGTGGGTTTGTAGAGCAAAGGGTATAGCGTAGCAAGATGGAGCGTAGAAAAGATGCGCTTTTTTGGACGCACCGACTCTGTGGAGGTTGATCCTTTAGATTGCGCCCTGTCCGTCATCTATGTGTCCATTGTTTGTCTTCTGTTTTCGCCCGCAAAATCAGCTCTAAGCTGATTTTTATGGGAAGGAGATCTACATCTTTTTTATAAGCAACTCCATTTTTCGACAATCTGAGCCCTTAGATTTAACCGCTTGGATTTGAGAGACAAGTGCGTCCATTTTTTACCTTATGATAATAGCCTAGTTCGAAACTAAAGAAAACGTTCGACTTTTTTATGTGAAAACAGGTGAATTAATTTGTTCTCATTGTGAAGTCACTCAGGTTTTTTGTGTTTTAGGCATTTTCTTGATTTTGGTTTAGCAATTTTTTTCATGTTATGACCATTATATTATATTTTGTGTTTACTTCAGGTGGGTCCATTCATCTTTTAGCCTATAGCCGTGTTTTTAATTGTGGGAGGTTCCAAAATAATTTCCAAAGAAAATCATTTTTCTGGCTCCAGTACTTGTTTTCGTCAAAATCCAAAATCTGGTCTGAAACCACCCGAAGAAACGTGAGATTTGGTTCTTCTCCACCCCTAACAATTATTAACACGACGACGAGTAATTTTCGATTTATGCACTGTGCACAATTCTTCACAAGATGAGTATAGGAATACACAAGGGTTAAATCACCATTATTTTAAGCGTGTGATATTTCTGATTAATTCGCTGTGATTTCTCATTCTTGCCTAAGTTAGAGATTTTCAAATTTTTCCAACTGTGGGTGATTTTTCCCTCGAGTACTATTCTGGTTTTAATTTCGAAATGAATGTCCCATTTCAAATTCAAATTAGCTGTATTACAACACTTGTGTCGAGTTTTGCAAAACGTACACTTCCCTATTGCAGACTTAAGCTTCTTCTTGATATTGAATTTTAATAATATCCAGGGTTTGAGTTTTTGACAGGGAGCTAAATGAAAAATGATAAGAAATCCTGTTAAGACACGCTTTTCTATAATATACACGCTTTTTTATAAGAAAGTGGTTCATAAGAAAGCATATTCAATTAAAATTTTCGTGGTATTTTTCTATATAATCCTGACTTTCTTATCGATAAAAAAGCGTGTATTAACAAAGACTGCAATATTTGAGTGTTCGATCTTTTTCTATGGATTCCAGACTCGTCGTATATACAAATTTTAAATATCTCAAAAAGACCTAGAATAGTATCGATCTGATAAAAATTTATTCTTGGAAATGAACTTTTTATATGGTATCCGGGCCGGATCTACCTTATTCGTACACATTTAGCCAACGATTTGCGCGAAATTGCGCGAAAATTAGTACCAAATTTTTGCAATTTTGTGGAAGGTGCGCGAAAATAAATCCGCGCGAAAATTTCTAATTTTGGCACAGACAAAGTGCGCGAAAATTAGTACAAATAAGGTATTGAGAGGGGCAAGAAATCAATTTTTTCTTTTTCAAAAAAAATTTCTGATTTGAGCATCGATGATCTTATAAAAATTTTATTTTGCGGAAACAAAGACTGAAAGAGGGGACAACGATTTTTTCAGACAAAAATTTACCAGCCTGGGTACCAGCAGGTAAATTCGAACGGTATTTATGTTTATGTATATACGACGAATTCGCAATTTTGATTGATAGGATAACCAATTGGTTATATCGTTCTTTGAGATGTTATTACTAATAAGTAATGAATGAATATAATAAAATGGGGTTCTTAAAAGTTTTGCCTCTTTTCATTTTTTGTAATATTATGATTGTATTGTTTGTGAAAGATATGCCTGCTCAAGTTACTTATTCCGTGGCCACTCGCTTGATAGCTATAATCGTGAGTGTGTGCGAAATAATTTCATCATGTGTATCTATTTGAAACTCAGATCTGGTTGGTAGCAGTGCTAAGATATGCACTATATACTTAAGTATACTTCCTATGAATATTCGAGGTTTGTTTATTTCACAATGTGATAATTTAAATGTACTCTCCCGTGCCTAATTGTAGGGGGGCTATTAAACCAAAAATTGGATTTTCTTTAAAATGGAGGGTCATAATAAAGTGCAAATGGTGGCTTTTTAGGCAATTTATACAAGGAATTATACAAATTTAGAAAAAAATGAACAAAAGCGTAAAATTGGGGGTGGTCATAATAAGGGAATCCCCCTAGCTACAATTAGGAGCGGGAGCGTAGATGCGGCCGGATGATAGTAAGAAGGGTTTTTTATGTATTGATACATATATATTTACATGTTGTAAGTAGGATCAATCGAAATGTTGTCTTTTTTTCTCTTGTTATTTATACCTCCTCCATTCATACACGCACCGTGGTGAAACTATGAGAGGGACAGGTCCCGGGAATTCTTCGTCGCCCGATATTGCCCAAAAATCATAGCGTAAATTCCGAACCCAAATTGAAAATCGGGTATCCGGACAATCGCCCCCAAATTAATCGGTTTTTTGAAGAAAAAAGGGCGAACTGACACAATGTGGGACGGTTCAAATTCAAGATGATTTTGATAAAAAGGGAAGACGGCTTTTTTGATGAGGGGGGAGGGGGTAGATAATTTTTGATATAGTGAATGTTAAAGGGCCGAATGTAATTGCAAAACCTAAGCTGAGGATTATATTGAGTGGGAAAGTGAAATGTATTTGATAAATGATTTACCGGTACCTAGGCGGGGTTTTGGGAAAAATGTGTCTGAAAAAAAGTCATCGCGCATCCCCTTATTTTTTTCCGAAAAGAAAATCTTAGACGCCCATTTTTATTTTCTTCAAAAAGCAGTTATAAAAACCACTTTATGTATTTTTTGTATGTATCAAACGCCAAAAAAAACCCACCCGAGTCACTTGACCCAACATAGATTTTCTATTTAACATTTTTAAAATGGCTTTTTTTTGAAAAATTGGATATTGAATTTTCAGATTTTGTAGTAAAAAAGTTTTTGCCCCCTACTTAGAAAAAGGTCTTCGCCCCCCCCCCCTAACTTTAAGTCTCCGCCCTCATATTTCTCTTCGGAAAAAGTCTTAACCTTTATCCTATATCCCGGGAAAACGCAAAATTGGCTTTTGCGGCTTTTATTTTCACTTTATTAGCCCCGGTGGGGGGGGGGGGCATATGGCCCCCCCTGATAAAGATCCAACCGGAACAAAAAATTGGTCCGGGCCGAATGCCCGGGCTTTTGGGACTTTTAGTTTTATTTAGTTGTGGATGTTTCTGGAAAATTTTACGGCATTTCCATGCTCTGGTAAAAAATTATGCCGGTTTTGTCGAAGCTGATTGGCAAAATCCCTATATAATTTAGTAAAATCGCGACAAAATGCGGTCTGAGGCGCTATTTTCATGATGCCCTTATGACATCCATAGGTACTTGGTTGAGACTTTTTTGGTTTGAATGTAATGTTTAGACCTCCCAGAGGTACCCTACCAAGTTTTAGGTCCAATGGACATTTTCCAGGGATTTTAGGCAGGGGGGGCCATATGGCCCCCTTGGGGCTAATAGTTTCTCATAGAGCCCGGGGCTAATAGGGTTAATTTAGTTGTGAACATTTCCTGAAAAAATCACGGCATTTCCATGATCCGGTGAAAATTTATGCCGGTTTTGTCCGGGCCGGGTAGTGGAATTCCTATAGCCCGCGACGAAAATCCCCCCATGGGAGATCGGTTGGATTAGAGCCCATGGGAGATGGGGTTTTAACTCTCTTTTTTTTTTCGAAAAAAAGTCTTCTTACCCCTGTCGATGGTCCCGCCGACCCAGTTACCCCATAAATGTTGAGCTGTCCCTCAGACTTTGATTGCGACCATTTGAAAATTCAGAAATCTTT
>JAUKPT010000395.1:0-20601 GCA_032273505.1 Nanomia bijuga | reverse complement strand
AGGGATGCTAAAATCAAAAATCAAATTGAACGTGTTTTCAATATTTGGCTTGAAAGGAATGTCTATGATGGAGAATTGATTACAGAGTTCAAGCAAAGAATAGGTTTGTTACTAGTTAACAATCACAAATCTTGATTATTATCCCTGAGACCAAAATAGTCAGAAATGAAGCAGTCACATGAACTGATTATGTGGCCTTTAAGTGCAATAGTGAGCAACAATCCTTGATAATTGAGAAAGGTTGCATCAATTCCTCAGTTATACAATATGATTAGGCACTTCAATGAAAATACCAGGCCCTACTCAAGTAAAGTAGCAGGCGGCTCCTAATTTACATCAAATCTGATATCTCTCTTCTTATGAAGAGCATCTGTTTCCACAACAGGGTCAGATAAGTAGACTCTGAATTAGGTTATTAAACAGCGGTGAATATTCTGGCCTAAATTGCTTAATTATGCCCCAGCCACTAAAATTCTAAACACTTATTTTTGCCCTGTTTTTTCAATGTTTTGCAGCGTTTTTGGTGACTGATAATTGTAAAATGAATGATGGTAAGGTAAAATTGGTAATAATATGAAAAAGGACTCTTAGGTAAAATCAATGTGTAAATCACACAAATTATTTGTTTACTCTGCTTAAAATGACCAAAATGACCAGAAGAATGCTAAGATTAGCTGATAATTCACTTTATTTTTGCCCTGTTTTTCTGTTGTTGTTGTTGTTGTTGTTGTTGTTGTTGTTTGTTTTTTTTGTTTTTTTGGGGGGGGGCTTTCGACCAGAAAGTTTAAATTGCAATAAATGTGTTTAGGCTCGTTTCCTGGTGTCTTTTTTATTTAAAACGAACCATAGACATTAAAATATTTCACTTTCAAAGTTTCAATTTTGTTTGCTGTCGTAATTTGAAATTGGAATATGTAATACATTTATGGAGCAGGTGAAGATATGATTTTATTTTTACATATCTTACATTATTTTATACATCAAGTATAAATGCTATATCCACAGGTGGTTTCTTTCAATATTTGTGAATTTTTATGATGATTGTTGTCTGTCTTATATATTTAGTTCAATTATGTAGAGTTTGTTTGAGTTCCATGTTACACTACTACAACTTTGAAAGTGACGGGGCTTGGACAAAATGGGCCCAACATAGCCCAAAGTTTTTTCTAATTTTGTAGAATATGGTTGATAAGAATTGTGATGAAACTTACCATCCCTCTTTCTCATACCACTCATGACACATGCCTCCCGGTTCATTTTTGATGATCTCCAGACCATCTACTAATCACATATTATTATTCTTTCAACTCCAACCCGTGGTGTCCATGAAAGCCTATCACTCCCCTTACATCTATAGTAATCTGAAGTAACTTATCTAGTTTGATCATACTGGAAAGACCCCCCAAACATGCCCCACCTATTTTTGCCTTAAGTGACAGGGACCCTCCCCTCCCATGGGACATAACTGAAGTGGACATGTCTCCAACAGGCTTCTGTTCAAAATCTCCCACAAGTACACAAAATCATATGAAGGGGGGGGATTGGGATTAACCAATGGGTGCAAACCACAGAAAAGCTGTCCGACCAAACATGTACACAGTCAGAAGTGCTGCCTAGCAAAGAACCTTCCCTGCGCCAGACATAAAAGAATACAAGCTTCGTAAGTTTATTAAGATTTGTTTAATGTATATAAATAAGTTGCTACAACCGTTTCTCAAACCTACATACACATAATAACATAATATATTATATGTATATAAAGTTAGTTAAAATTTCTACTACGTATGCATGATTGCCTCATTATCATAACTTGCATTATCATTAACATAATCATGCATATAGTCAATACTTCGCATTCCAATATTCACGTGTATCTATGGTGCTGGCCTAAGAAGTTAGGGGGATGAATATGTATTGATAAAGCAATCGGGATAAATATATATATATATATATATATACATATATATATATATATATATATATATATATAACACAAGCTTTGTTACAATCTCATCTTCCGTTTAAAGACAAAAACTACATTATAAATTAACTCCCTCTCTTGTCATCATGTATTGTGCTTTGAACTTATCCTTGTCCTTAAAATGAATGTACCTCAAAAAGGCCATACTTTTCCATTGACCAAATTTTTGAATAAGAAGAGGAGATACCTGCCTGTGCTGCCAGGGAAGCCCCACCAATTCGGAAAGAGTGTGTTGAAGCTCTGATTGGGGAAACAGGCATGGATAATCCCACTTAATCTTGTTCTTGTTAGGTAGTCCCGTTTGAAAATGCGAATAGTGGATCTGCTCCCTCTCCCCGGACCAACAGGTACCTCTTAATCGCCAACTCTGGGCAAAATTCACAATTTAAAGAAGTAAGCTCTATCCAATATCCCTTCCTGAATGGGTCTGTCTTTGACCCCTTAATTAAAAGGCTAACATTACCTATACCATCAACAGAAACATCACCATCGCCAAATTCATCGGACCGACAAGTGTATTCAGAAGACCGCAGCAATGCAAAAAACGCCACCCAAACAGCGGCTTGCAACAAAAGGCGGTCATACCGACAAAATTGTGTTTTAAAGAAACGAAAAATAACCCAAGTTGAGAAAAAACAAAAGGCAAACGCGCCTGACAAACCCCACCATCAGGCCAAATTCCCTGGAGCACATATTTTAACCTGTTCATTCTGGGCAATAAAACAGGGAAAACACGGAGGACGCAAAAAATATTTGACACCAGCAAGATAAGCGTTCTGTAGGACACCCGTATACCCAAGGAAGTAACAAATAACCCAAGGGTTCGCTGACACGGGGGAAAAGGATGAAGGCCAACATCCCTAACAAACCGTTAAGTGAGGTTGGTGCCAATGAATCCATCAGCAAGCTGTCCCTCTCTACTTCAAGGCGTCTCAGATGGCGGCCAGCACAGGTGTACCCTCTCTCCTGCTTCCTGTCATTGCCATAAACTTTTCCACCTGAAAACAAAAAAGCAAATCAGCCAACCAATTGGTGTGACGGTAAATGTGCTTTAACTGCACATCAACATTTTTTGCACAGAAATAATAAAGGTCTTGTAACAGACACATAATATCCTTGTTTGGGGATGAACCAGACAACCAAATTTTGAAGACCGGCTTGTTATCATTGAAAATAACCACCCGCATGTCCTGCCATGCCAAACCCAAAACCTTAAATGCTGCATACACAGCAAAAAACTCCAACACGTTAATGTGTTTTGAACGAAAGTGTTCTGACCACAGGGCCATAAACCAGTCAGGACCCTTAACACTACCCATCCCCAGAGAAGATGCAACTGCGTACAGGCTGAGGGAGGCTGAAGAAACACAATTATTAGGGATTATGACAATGCCATTCCAACCCACCAAAAACCGTGTAACCGTGTAACCATTTGATATCCAACCTGGCATCAGGGGTAACAATAATCTCCTCGCCAAGGCCACAGACGGTGGTAGATAAGTCAATTAGGCAACATAAGAACGTCCTACCAGGCTTAACAACCTTCCATACAAAACTTAAGGAACCAATAAGAGAGAGCAAATCCCGTTTAGTACAAACAACCCTGTCCCCCCAAGAGAAAAGACAAGAATGGAGCTTATCCAACTTGTCAGCAGTCAAACCAATTGTAAAGGAAACTTTGTAATACAAACAATGAACTGTAAAAAAAGAACCTTTACTGTTAAAGTGAAAAATTGTAGTGCATAGCTTGTAAAAGAACAGGGTCCCTCCCCCAAAACTATTACATAATTCTCTCAAATTCTCTAATATCTGGTAAATAGCTGATAGTCAATATGGAACAAGAATTGAATTTAACTTCTTCCTTGAAGCAATGTAAATGTTTAACTATTTCTCAAATTAAGTAAATGGTACTTGCATTTAAGTCGTCTGTGAAACAAACAATGAGTTGTAAATAGAGAACCTTTAGTGTTGAAAGTGAAAGATTTTAGTGCATAGCTAGTATTCGAACGGGGCCCCACCCCCCAATGTTAATTTGTAAATTTTTCAAAACTTGCAATATCTGGTAAACTCCTAGTACATAGCCAGAAATCTACTTTAAGCTTGTTGTTTCAATTATGATAAAATCTTCAATAGCTGGTAATCAAGGTACAAAAATTAATCTGTCTCATCAAAGCAATGCTAATGTTCAAAAAAATTCTCAAATGGAGTAAGTGGTACTAACATTTTTTTCAAATATGAAGAATATTCTGTTCATACAAATTCAGACAAAATTATTTTGAACAATAAACCTTTCGGATTAGATTTATGTGATTAGTGAAACAATCAACTTTAAGAAACCTTTAGTCGGAGTTGAAAAAGTCAGAACATTGTTGAAAACAAATCTAAACAATTTTATACGCACAGGACAAACATCGTGAAAACTAACAGACAAGGCACCAAGTATAGATATTCAATTTTCGATTAAAATTCGTGGGACATATCATCTTCAATTAGCAATAGTAATAGTAAAATTTTGTTCATTTTAAGCAGTGCAAATCAATTAGAACTCAAGCATCGCCTGATCAACAAAATTTATAATTTAGCGTAGTATCTCTTACCCACTTCCTTCAACAATCAGCATTTGAGTAATTTTTGTATTTACGTTTATGTATATATGTATATATCTAACGTCAATCCTTAGTTTTAGCGTATCAAACGTAGATCTATTGTTTTACTGTATCAGCGTATATCTATTGTTGTAGCGTATCAAAACGTGCAAATGTTATGCGTGATTAATAAATTAATTACGATCGAAAATGACATTGAAGTATGATTTGTATTGCTCGTGAATCGTTGAGTGCTTTATTCATTTTCCACGTCTCATGAGCACATACAAGAAACATACCAATCATTAGTTAAGGAATTTATACAAATATTTAAATTCAAAAGAAACTTCCGTGGCGTTGGAAAATAATAGTCGATCATAATTCTCTTGTGTGAGACTATTTATTAAATGCATTTTGAAATCTAGTTTATTTCATAAAATGAAACTTTCATCCTAAAAAAAAACAATGCTGAAACAACTTTGTAGTTGAATTATGTGCGCTGAATTTTTTCTATACCTGCAGTCGGAAGGAAATTTTCACCTCTTTCGACACTCCTAACAATTTAGTTAACAAACTTCTGAACTATAAAATAATTAATTGGAAATAGCAATAAGCAGAAATGATATTCGAAAACGGTCTGATATGCCTCAATGGAAGTGGAGGAATCAAAATTATTTCTTAAACGACCTATTAAGATCACTCTGAAACACAAGAGCACAGAATTGAAATACTTAACTTCGAGTTCAAGTTCTTGTTTGATAACAGCATCTTCCAACTCATTTATTCTTTCTTCGAATCTTTTGAACAATAGACTAAAAAATGTGACTATCCGGCAGGGCTTCAACTAAACGTGTAAAAACTTTTGTGAATGAACTGAAAATTAAGTGTGTTATCTTGGTGAGAACCAAGAATGAGAATGAATGAGTAGTGAAGTATTAATAGTTTTGTGCAACGTTGTGAGATACGCACGCATGTGACGTGTCATTCTGTAATACTACTAACATTTTCGCGCCACTATTTTCCCGCCACTTTTTCCGCGCCAATTTTATACGCGCCAACATTTGATTTATGTCAAACCACTATAAATACATTCTAATAATTAAAACCGTTTAATACTTGTGGTATTGAACTTTAAAAAAAGGAAAAAAGAAAGAAAGAAGAAATATATTGATAATTGATAGAAATAATTCAGTTTAGAGTTGAAAATGAGGTTCAGTCCTGTAGTGAGTGAGCAGTGGATAGAAATGGCAGAATCAGATCAAGTAAAAAAATGCCCACATTGTTCAAGAGTATTCAACGAAAAGGGTGACAATAAGAAGAACAATTGTCGTCATATTGAATCCTGTTCAAAGAAAAGGCCTGGTGAGAAAACTATTCATTCTTTGGTGACGCAATTGTTGGTGACTCCACAAGGCGTCAGATCTTTAACTCTTTGATGCAGACTAGATTATCTGTTACATCTGATATTTATCATATTTCCAAAATAAGATTGATGAACACAATGGTTCGTAAACTGGAAGAAACAGTTGATTACGATGCAAAACACTTAGCTAAACGTTTTCGAAACTACATGATAGGAAACACATTCCAAATCGGTCTGTCATCTGACATCAAAAAGATTCTGGAAGCCTTTTCATACAAATCAAAAAACTATATTGATCAGCTGTTAAATCCAAAATACAAGCAGAATGTGCCTCTTGCTACAGAATTTTTGATAATGTTCTGTGATGCTCTTTTGGATGGTAATGTATCATCAATAAATCTTTGTATTAATAATCTGATTCCTGAACTGATTGAACTGTACCATGTCATTGATGGTGTTCTTAGCATATACTGTCATATGCACTTTGATATTAAAGATCAACTTCAAGCTATTGCTAAGACATCCTATGTCCTCTTATTTTTATACAGAAAGTATGGTTATATTATTCCAAATATCCTCTATCATGATTTGCAAGGGACTTTCCAGAACATATTCTTTTGTGCTGCAAAATTTCAAGTTTACCATCCAGATCAATCATTTTTTCTAATACTTCTTGGTACAGAAGACTGTTTGGAAATATGCGCATGAAGATGAAGGATGGATTTGATAACTTAGACATGATATACTGCAGCAGAACAATGGAGGAGGTTAATATAATTCTTGAATTGCATCCAACTTGGGTAACAACAACAGGGAAAGTAATGCACAGGTTGGCTTTGGATTACAGCAAATCAACCAATTAGTCTCAAGATAAACTCTGCATGCGTGACGTTGATATGAAGTCAATTTGGAAAAGTGATTGAAATTGTATTTTTGTACAGTGAAGAAGTGGATTTAGTTGATCTTGTCAAACTAAAGGTGAATATTTCAAAGCCAAAAGGGAAAAAAAAAGTAGGTGTTAGAGACTTAAAAGACCAGAGCGAGATTTATGCTGAAAATGATGACGATGGTGAAAATGATGATGATGATGATGATGATGATGCTGAGATAGATGATGATAATGATAATGGAAGACATTAATGTTGTCCCATCCGAAGCAAGCTCCATCATTGACATCATTGAAAACATCTGGAGACAAGTGCAGAATGATTCAACCTGAAATTGTTGATGGAAAGCTTGCATTCAATAATAGTTGTGTTTGATTTGGCTGTTGGTAATGATGAGGCTGGAAGTAGTAGAGATGCTCGATGCTCAAATAAAGAGAAGAGAAAATGTAAAATTTGTCAGAAAAGTGTTCTCCTACATAGAATGAGAACACACGTTGGAAAGCATATATTGAAGGCAGATATCCCAAGAGATATTAACACTTGTGGATGGTGTGGCTCAATGCAGTGTTATCCTACAAAGTTAGAGAAGACTACAAAAAGTGCTGGTAAATGGCATTATATAAGCAAGTTACTAAGTGCGACTTTCAACAGTATGAAAGAAAAAAAACTGGAAAAGTAAGTTGAGATAACCCATGCTCGAACTGGGTGGAATGGTGTTCTGTGTGTAAAGAGCAATTATAGAAATACAACATGCCAGCACATTTCACACAAAAACACCAACAACATGAACCATATAACATTGAAGCAGAGGAGATCAAACTAATGATTGGTTGAACTAATTTTCTATTTTCTACGGAGGGATATGATCCACAGAGTTATTACCCTACCCCCTGATTTTATTTATATTCACTTATGACTATAAAAAGATTGTATATGAGTTTTTAATCCACCTCGTTTTGTCAGGTGTCACCGGAAATTTTTACTCCCCTAAACTTTGACTCCCCAGTTAACATAAACTAGTTTAAATGGACTCTCCAGTTAAAATAAAACAGTAATTATTAACTCCCCACAGAATGCTGCTGTGCTGGTATAAATATGATTGGAATTTTGGGCATAAGCACGATAATCAGTCATTTAAATTTTTTCAAAGTCAAATCACATCAATTTTTGCGAGCAAAAATCGTGGACACGGGCAATCTGAATAAAAGTCAGAATTTTTTGTAATGTTTTTTTCGAGGGGGCGCTAATTTTAAAGTTTGACTTTTACGGGGGCATTTTTTCGAGAGGGAACGCCAAAAAAGTAAAAGGAACAAACATTAAGCAATAACTATACCTATTATGCCATTCATTATTAATCAATTTCAATACCAATATAAATATCTCTCATTTTGATTTTACAATAGAGGATGCACATTAATTTAAATTAACACATATAATTTAATGCTTTAAAAATTGACGATGCCATGCATTTTCACTAGTTTTTATCATTGGTTATTTTGCCGATTTACAAAAGTTTTTTAGATCTCCTGAGCAAAAAGGGAGACACTTTATAGAGGGGGTGGCGCTAATTTAAAATTCTGACTTTTAGGGAGGTAGCTTTTTCAAAGAAGGCGCTTCGTTGAGGAGGGGTGTTCTTTTGAGTAAATCTGGTAAGGACATGAATATATGAATTTATTTATGAATATATGAATGAATAATATCAAAATTAATTTAAATAATTTAAATAATTTAAATAATTTAAATAATTTAAATAATTTAAATAATTTAAATAATTTCTGGTGAAATTTTGTGGAGAGTGAGAATGATAAAATTTGCATTTATTTCTTTTATTTTTTTTATTTAGATTCTAGGGAGGGTGATGGGTCAATTATTTTGCTATATTCAGGATAGACATTTCCACGCCCCTGGTGTAGGACATAAAGAACCCTGGGGTATTAGGAACAGGGGAGGGGGAAATCTCATTTGTTATCATTCAGAGTTTTGGATCTCTTTTTTCCATGTGGCACTGAGGCGATGGCCGAAGGTCGAGTATTGTGTCAACACCTACTTTGATAAAAGGACTTAAGAGGGAAGTTCGACATGGCTATTAGTGACAACTTTCAAACAAATCAAACATTTATCAGTAATGATTTGAAAATATTTCTTTGGTCCGAACAGATAAGAGTGAAAACATATTCTATGCATTTTGTGAACGCCTTATGAGAATTATCAAATTACAAATTATGAATTATCGAATTTTATTTGCACGAAGTTATGAATTGTCAAATTACGAATACCCCCTCCCCAAATATTTTGGGGTACCTGACAGTGAAATTTCCCATATTTTGCAGGGGGTTAGATTTCTCGCAAAAATTCTGGGGTTACCTGTACATTTGGGGGTACCTCAAAAGAGGATCCATATCCCGGGGGCTGCCTTCTTCTAAAAGTCAAACTCTTTTTTTCAAATTATTATTAAAATTATTACATTTATTATGTCACTGTTTGATGTACGACTTGGGTTTAACAGTGACCTTTTAATTTATTTTTGCATCTTTTAATAAATAGAACTGACGTGAAATCGAATGTTTTCACATCGGCCCACATCTGTGATTTACTAATTCGAATGCTGACGTGGTGAGGAGATCGAATGTTTTCACATCAGCCCACATCTGTTTTTATTTACATGTGAGAAGAGCAACGTAGGAAATAAATATTAAGTAGCGAAGCGAAGTTGATTATAATACATTATATACAAGATCAAAATGAAGGACGTGGTTACTTACATTTATTGTTTTTTCAGACTGTTTCAGAAGTATTGTTTCATTTTCTTTGAATTGTTTACATTTCTGAGTTTATGTTAGCCCAATCTCCCTTCCTTCTCATGTCACAAGATTGACCTATATAAACAAGAGTTAGCTGAAAGATCGATTCACTTTCATTTGATTATTCTATCAGGAGAACTTCCTTATTGTTGTTTTGCTGTTTTCATACATCCCATTCAATGTTGTCGAAACATTTGAAAGTCAAAACAATAGGAAGTAGAAAAACACAAGTGGCTGCTGCCGTCTAGAGTTTTTTTTGTCTTCTAATACACGGTTTGTTTTTTTATAAGAAAACCACTTTTTTGCCTGAGCCTTAATTTTCTTAATTTATCCTGGAAATAAGGCTGAGATTTTCTTAAGATTATCTTAACTTTTAATGGCATAAACTGGCTAATTAAAAAAGTAGATTTTTAGAATATGGTTCTTGTAATTACAAATTGTTGAATTATTGATTTTTTTTTCTCATAATACTTATGAATTGTCGAAGTACGAGTTACAAATAGTCAAACTTTACATGATACTGTGATTTATTTATTTAAGGAGAACTTTCTTGTTGCTCTTGAAAATAATCTACGTTTTTGTTGAATACAATAAATCAATAAATAACTAATATAATACTGCATACGAATTATCCAATAATGGACTTTGAAGTGTTTCAAAATTTGTAATATCTAAATTAGGGCATTTCTTTATTTGAGTTAGTTATCAATATCGAGATGAAATGTTAAATCATTAAAATATTAAATATTAAATTTAAATTCCTTTTCCTTAGGGGTATTCCCTGAAGAACGTAAGCTTTCTAAAGTGATATCTACTCATAAAGGTAGTTCATCAGAAGATGTTAACACCTACATACCAATATCACCAAAGTTGGGTCGCACCTATTTAAAGATGTAGCTTTCTTTTCATATTGAATAGATTTCTAGTAGTATTTCAAACTGACAAACCCATGGTGCCGCTCCTTAGTATGGAATTGTCTAATGTGTTACAAAGTCTTTGCAAAGTTTTTTTATGCCAAAAGTTGTAAAACAAAAGCTGAAGATGT
This sequence comes from Nanomia bijuga, assembly GCA_032273505.1. Taxonomy (NCBI): domain Eukaryota; kingdom Metazoa; phylum Cnidaria; class Hydrozoa; order Siphonophorae; family Agalmatidae; genus Nanomia; species Nanomia bijuga. The sequence continues at coordinate 9,939 of JAUKPT010000395.1, read as the reverse complement.
TTTATGCAGTCTTACGAATTGATGTGGAGGACAGAAACAATCTTGTTGCTCTTGGTGACATTAAACTTAATAAAGCTCCTGATGAGTGTTTTCGAATTATATCAACTCATGTAAATGATGAAATACTATGTTCAATTACCAAAACAATCTTTCATATACTTACCATGAATAAAAAAATTTCAAAAGTACAATATGTTAAGAAAAACTGTTTCATCTCTTCGCTCAAAGTATTCAAAACAAATATCTTTAAATATCATATTTGGCGTATCTGCGGCATGTAATAGAGGTCCTCCCCCCCCACAACACAGAGTATATCGTCAAAAATCATTAAAAATCTTTACAAATTGTTGAAATCGTTAAAAATCGTTGATAATCACAGAGAATCGACAAAATTCGTTGAGAATCGTCAAAGATCATTGAGAATCATCAAAAATTGTTGAAAACTACAAATGCTTAAAAAAGCTATTAGAACAGAACATAACAAGATAATTAATAATTCAACTCTATTATGATTTTTATAAAGAGAAAGGAGGGTAAAAGTGATTTATTTTCTTGCGGTCTTTTTCCCTCTTTTTAAAATAAATTCATGGATAATTTTTGTTTTACCCTCATTTATGGACATTTGATGAAAATTTCAACAATTCTTTGGTTAAGGTAGAAGTTTTTACAAAAAAAATTATCGCATATAATCTGACATTTGCTCCTTCTGGTACTTGGGAAACAAAAGTGGAATGAACAAATCTCCAGTTGCTGACATGACATGAAGGGGCAGAGCTACTACAGAAATTGCCTCTGGCTACAAATATTTTATTGAATCCAATTGTGCTGATAACTGTTCATTACAACACAAAAATTGGTACCTTTTCACACTTTTTTGTATTTTGGTGAATTTCAAAAATATCAAATCTAGAAAGCATTACAATGAAGTACTTCGAGTATGAACATACCTTTATGTCAGCTGACTCTTATCATCATTTAGTAGAGAAGGCGATGTCGGAAATGAAAAATGAAAAATAAGATTTTCTAGATTTTTTGAATAAGCACGGTGTTGCAATGAAAATGAAAAGCTTACTTAAACAACATATATTCTGCAAAGTTCTTAAGAGGGTCTTCCAAGATTTTTGGAAAGAGAACATAGATGAAAATCAATTTCTCTCATCGGAATTTCTAGTGATGAAAATAGCTTAAAATCTATCTAAAATAGGAGACAAATTCCAGCTTTTATATCCGGATGGAAGCCAAGGTATACAGAAAGATCGTTTAAATGACATCAAAAGCAAATTTTGTCCTCTAATGAAGACTTCTCGACAGGATTTCTAGTTCAATTTAAAAACTACGGAGAACAATGATATTCGACTTCTTGGAACTTACTTTTTTTTCTTGTTCCAAGTTGTCAAACAACGGCCAAATCAAAGCAGCATAAAAACCCTTGTTTTTTGGAGTCTACTTGAATAAAAAGAACCTCTGAGCCTTTTATTGAGCAATTACCAATAACTTTTCCTTCGTACACTTTGTTTTACTACTGGAATTCAAAATGTAACTTAGCTCTTTTTTCCATTGCATTTCAAATTACTTAAGTAATTTTTCACAGATAAAATGATTTAAGTAACAAGGTCGAAAATCTGTTTTTAAAGATTTTTTTATTGCGAATATGTGTTTTTTTTACAAAGTTCTATGAGTAATTACGTAAGATTTATATAAAGAAAACCAAAATTATCAAAAGCCTATGCATAAATACTGTTTTATCAATTTTTGCCCCTAGACATTTTTTTCTTAGATCCTTTCAACCAAGGACGACAGTACAGCTATTGTAGGTAAAATGAACCACAAACAATTTAGAAAATCCCTTACTGATTGGGATGTATACAAAAAGATCACAAAATTGCCAATTTCAGAAACAGGTGCCTTACTTTATAGTTCCTGTCAAGATTCTGTTCAGACAAGTTTAATCAATTCTTTGCCTAATTTCTTTGAACTGACTAAGAAATAGATGCTTGATACTATCGAGAATATACAAAACAGGTGAACCCTTTAGTCCATAGAGTACATTTTAGGAATTGGCCTGGGTTAGACACCAGCATTAGAGTACATCATAAAACTTGTCAAAACTGTTTCGAAAATGCTCCAAGTCAGTCCATCTGAACCACTGATACTGACACCTTGCCCTAATTATCCATTTAAACTAATTTGTGCTGATCACTTTTATATTGGCAATAATGTCTATTTGAGTATCATCAGTGCTGTTAATGGTGTTAACGGTTTATCAAGTTACAAATTGCTGCTTGCCACAGGTTAAGAACCCAAGGCAATAAGCCAGAAAACGTTATCGTTTGATTCATTAACAGAAAATGAGCCAACGAAACCCTCAATACATTCTACGATATTAAAAAGAAATATCCAAGGGACTTCAAAAATCTATGTTCTATACAAGTCTATTTGACTGCATGATCATTCTTTAAAGCATATTTTTTGAGTCATAGAGACATCTTTCAAGATTTTATTCAACTAATCTAATTATGTTTTACCTTATGTGACTAGCATTTCTAGTTCATCAAATATATTTTGGTCTTTTTAGAATAGTCTTTTTTCGTGAGTCTCTACATTGAAAAATACGATGGCTTCAACAGAATTGTAAAAATATCACACACTGCACATTGACAATCTAGCAGAAATATTTCTTGAGTTAAACTATCAAATGTCCTTCTTGTTCTTTACTTAAGGTCCCTGTCCACTGACATAGATTATACTAGATATACTTAAATATTATTCAAAAAATATACATGATCAAACACGCACAGATAGATTTTACTAGAAAAGACTTTTCGAATCAAAACGAAAAGTTTTTTCTAGTTTTTTCTAGTCTATTGAAACAAAATAAAGAAAATAAAGAAGCCTTTGTTTCATTGTGATTTAAATAGAGCTATAGAAACTATTGCAAAAACAGAAGAAGACTTTGTTTCATTGTGATTTAAATAGGACCATAAAAAAACGCGCGCTCATGAAGGGAAAATTATTACTATCAAAGTTAAGAATAGAAAAAAAAAAAAACAATACGTTTGATATAATGAAAAAAAGTATATTCATTTGTGAGTCCACTAGATAGTTTTATGCTCATGAATATTTAAATACTTCTGCAAAAATCTATGCTAGTGGACAAGGACCTTTAGAAACTGATAAACATAATAAATCTCTGTGTTTGAGAGAATATAATCTTTGCTGAAAGCCTTATGTCCAAGTAATTTTATAAAATATCATGAAAATCGATTTTCAATTATATTGATATTGATAATAATGACATACACGTAAGTGGAGAAAATGGTCATTCCCGCCCAAGAAATATAATGCCGCCCTGGAAATTAACCACACCCTAATTTTTCAAAAATCATCAACCCCGCCATAATCAATCAAAATTATGGCCTCCTGACCCGCCCTGAAATCAGGGGCGGTCACACCATGAAGACTCAAACACTGTAAGATCGTAAGATGATAATGAACAGTTAATGGTCGAGGAAATTTACGAAATTACAGTTTTCGCAATTATTCAGACGAGCTAAATAATAATGAACGATCCAGTAGCAGAAAGTGTGCGATACTACGATGGTGGATCGCGGTAAGCAGAGACAAATCTCAAGATTTCACGAAATGAATCAGGATAAACACGATCCCGATTTTTTTCTATTTGAAGAAGGGTTTTGTTATAGGTTTGTTATATCTCATTTGATATTTTTCTCTTTTTGACACTTTCTGGTGACAATTCTTGTCCTGATGAACAAAAGTTTAAAAAACTCCGGTAAAACCGACCAATAAACAAATTCAAATTGTCCTTTGAATATTTCACGAAAAAATCAGCCTCAAAACATCCTTATCGCAGCAACTTAAAAAATGTTCTGCTTCTGAGCCAATCAGATTCTTGATGACATCATTTCTAACCAATCAAACCTCAAAACATCCTTATCGCAGCAACTTCAAAAACGTTCTGCTTCCTGGTATGTGGGACATATTTGACGACATTAAACATTTGTTCAAGGCAAAATTATGGGCCAATCACCCAATTTGGGGGCCTAAATTGGGCCTAACATAGCATATTTCGATGGAAATCAATATTTAAAACCTAAAAGACCATTGAGATAATGAATAGTAACAAGAAGTTATTATAACTTTTGATAATGTGGAATAATCAATAAAAATATCGCTGTATCTATCTAACGTCTATCTTAGCTTTTTTTTTACCACTTGTAAATCAATCAAATAACTATGATATTTCTGAAATAAAACGTGTTTTTTATATCCCCACTTTTTATCAATAGTTTGACGTTAAGAGGGGTATGGATCTTTACTGCACATTAAGTAAAGACGCTTGATTGTATTGAAACGGACTATAGGTATATTTGAATAAAGTTCCTGGCAAAAGAGTAGATTCTTTGTAGATAGATGAAATTTAAGAAAGATTTGTGTTCCTACCAACAATAGTACCAACTTTTGGAATTCTTGAGTAAATCAAGCAGATTGAAAGAACTTTTCAAAAAATCTCACGATGCACGATTTATAACAAATGAGTAAAAAATACGCAAGGCTTTGAAAATAGATAATATCATGTTTATTTTTGGTTTTTAAGTACAATTTGAACAGTCAGTGTACATCTAAAGTTGATGAGAAAATTTCCAGGTAGATTTTGGTACTCAGACTTGACTGATTCCTTTGTGTTTTAAACGAAGATCAACTCAAATGTCTTTAATCACTATAATCAGATAAATAAATCAATACTGACTAGTTTTTAGGAATATTCAGCATTTTTACCACTAGCTAAAAAGGTCCTCGAAATCTTTTTAAGGCATGCTTTGTTAAAACATATCTTAAAACGAATAACAGAAACAACAAAGATTGATTGAATTTAATACACAGTTTTTATCCATTTTTGACCATTTTCATCTGAATTTTCCCAAAAGTTTGCTAATCTCAGCAAATAATGGACGGTTCAAAAAAAATCGTACACTAAAATTTACTACGTTAGGCTTTCTGCTACATAATCAAATTTGAAAATCAAGATCATGGCTTTATGTGTTGTCAAAGCCTTACGCCTGGTAGTAAACAGATCAGTTTACGTTGAAAAACTCGGTTCTTTTGTTAACTCACTCTAGATCTACACGTGGTCTTAAACATGTCATCGAAATAACGTGAAATAGTGCAACGATTGCCTTTCTGATTAAGAAGTAACTATAGCACTGTTAAAATATCTCTAGAAAACGTCATATAAAAAATAATTGGCTAAAATTTTCAAATTTCCGGACGTTGAAAACAACATATTTACTGCTTGATTGGTTGAAAATGGGGTTGAGAGGACTTTCTCAGATAATTAAAAAAATGTTCATACGCCCCAAAATTTTTAAAAGATTTTGCTTGGATCTTTTTGGATTATTTTGGATTTTTTTGGATTTTTTTGTGATTTTTGGATATTTTTGGTTTTTGTTGGATTTATTTGGATTTTCTTGGATTTTCACGAAAGCGTACGGGATTTCTTTAAGAAATTTACCCCACGGTTTTTCCATTAAAGCATACCATATTAAAAGATTATTATATTTGGCACCGATTGAAAGCTAGTTCTACCGGGATTCATTCAGTAAAAGGGAGCCTTCGATCTGAGGTCATTAAAAGCAAAGGAGATGAAACACCTTAACCTCGCGCATACAAAGCGATCAGAAAAACCGCCAAGATAAACTTTATAAATGTCTTTAAAAGGATGGAAATAAAGCCACAGACAAAAGGTTTATTTCCTAAAGTTGGTGTTTGACTTTTTATTGTTGACATGATGTCCTCGAATATTTTTATTTTATAATCAGTAACACCTTTTGGGACGTGATTCACCGATGGAAATAGTTTAATATTAATTCATTCATTTATTGACAAATACCACCAAAAGGATCTCATTTTCCATAAAACTCCAGTTCACCAGTCCACTCATGACCAGATGATTGTCAAAAACACACATACAAGAATCAACAAGACACCGGAGTTCATCGATTTCCCTCTAGCTACAAATTGTTCATTGGAAAGTAAGGTTATACGTCGGAGAAATGATTCGTCCAGGTTATAACTAAAAGACAAACTCACGTCCTTCGAATCGTTTTTTATATCATAAAGTATACTGTTCGCTATTTGGCCATTTATAACAACAGTCATTCGCCGGAAGCCATGTTCTATCTCTTGTAAAATTTTAACAGCTAGCCAAGCGTCCTCCTTTATTGAACTACAATCGTGTTTTAAAACTCCACGAGTAGCATATCCATTAATTGAAACATTAAAGGTACATAAAAAACTCTCTTCGATTGTAATCATATCAGACACAACACTTGTGGAATTTTCGGACCTTCTTTTGAAGTTCAAAGAAACTTGTCTTCTTTTATTAAGGGTCGATTTCATCATAAACCGAAGAATAAATTCGGTTCCAATAATTTCAATAGAGTTGTCGTTTTTAGATATCATCTTTTTCATTATTATTCCACCGTTTTTATATTGAAACCAGATTTTTGTCACAAAGTCACAGCTCAACTTCTGAAATGTTATTCTGGAGCCATTTAAGAAACAATCCCCATAAATGCGCCGTTTACCATAATATTCAATCATGGTTGCTAGGTAACAAGTGCATGTTAAGTTGTTGGCAGCTAAATTGGCTTGTTTCATATCACTAAGATCTTCAAAAGCATCTGGATGGATCGTTTGTATCCAGTTATTTTGTAGCTGAACCGTTGAGACTAGGTAAAGTCCTTTAAAAGCACCTTTGTCAATTGAAGTCAGTCTATTGTTATCGATAAACAAGGCTTGCAAAGTATTTGTTCGTTTGAAAAGAGGAGTTGGAATATGCGTTAGTTTATTATCCGATAAATGTAAGAACATAATTTTATCTAGATCCCAAAATATTCTCTTTGGTAATGACGTCAACATGTTAAAATTTAACCTTAATGAATTCAAATTGTTGAGTCCAGATAAAGTATTTTTATGCAATGATGTTAATTTATTCTTTTCCAGGTTGAGTTTCGTTAATAATTGCATATCTTTAAATACATTTTCGTCTATAATTGTCAGTTTGTTTTTTGATATATCAAGATAACTAATGCTTGCTAGATCTGAAAATAAATCTGTGCTTAGCGCTTCGATATTGTTCTCCTGAAGATCAAGATAACGAAGAGATTTCAGATTTCTAAATGTATCATTGCTGAGATGTGTAATATTGTTTGAGTTTAATCTCAACAAAGTCAGGTTTGCGAGATTGGAAAATGTTTTGGGATGAATGTGATTGATATCGTTTTCGCTAAGATGAAGGCTTTTAAGATTATTTGTTGGAGAAAAAAGATTTTGATCAAGAAATGTTATCAAATTGTTATCTAAGTTTAGCTCAATTAGATTGTACAGGGAGGAAAGTAAGTTCTTAAAGGTCTAATGATTGTAATTGAGTGAAATTAGTAAAGATATTATCGTCGAAATAAGGAATGTAATTTCTTGACAATGATAGTTGCTGCAGTTTATTCAAATGAAGAAAGCTATCGTTGGGAATTTTCGAGATTTCATTTGACTCAAGATTTAACGTCTGCAAATTCCTCAAGCTATTAAAGGTTCCATTAGTAATAAGTGGAAAACTTGTACCCATTCCAATTATGATCAATGCTTCTAAATTTGGTAATTGCTTCAACATTAATTCATGAATTTGTAGCTTTGCATTTCCTTTTATATTTAGAATTTTAAGGTTCGCAAATTGAGCAAAAATAATATTTTTTAAAGACGACAACTCATTATTGTATAAAAGGGATAACGTCTTCAATTTCGTAAGATTTAGAAATAATTTCTCATTGATTTCTTTTATCGCCGTATGCTTTATATTCAACTCTTCAAGATTTGGAAGATCCTCAAAAACCGAATCATCAATTTGTTCCAATTTTCTAGCTGCGATCGTCAGATGAATCAGTTTTGGCACATTTTTGAACGTAGATTTGCTGATTCTTTCAATTTCGTTCACTTGCAAAACCAGCCTTGTGATTTTGAAAAAATCTCTCATAAGATACATTGTCACATCTTTCACATAACAATCCATCTGTAAGTGTGGGCTTTCATCTATGCAAAAGCATTTGGGTGGACATTTCAACGACGCTACACGGGAGGCGATTATTATTAAATAGATAGTTATAAGTATAAACATGTTAATATTTTTTCTTTTGTTGACGTTTCAAATGGTTTTCTCTCTTTTCCTCACCACATCAATTCGAGCTTGTGATTAATACTGAACAGATAGAAAACTTTATATTTATGACTGAGGTACTTCGTTTTGCATACCTCAACTTTCTGTGTAATCATAGTTCGTACAACATCGGCAATAACATTTATAAATATGTTTCTTAACTATAATATATACGAATAATGGTGTAGTTATGTCGTTTAATTTACTGGAATCATTAAGATTCTCTTTGTTGTACTTTGTAATGCTGTTTCTTTAGATGCGTTTAGTACTGAATAGAAAGAAGACGTCATCCTTATAACTGACTAAACCTTTCCCGCTTTTCGTCAGCAGACCGACTCGCTTGTGTTTAGTACTGAATAGATTGAAAATGGTTGTATCTCAATGTTCTGTTTAATTATGTCGTTTAATTAACTGGAACCATTAAGATTCTGTTTGGTGTACTTTGAAATGCTTTCTGATGTTAAAGAAACACTCTTTACTTTAGACAGATAATGTCTCTATTTATGATGTTTAGCTTGAAAATGTGACTATTATTATGAAAACATTTGCAATAATAATCGAATAGATAAAACAAAATGCTTTTGTGCCGCTTTTGTTCTGCTTTTGTGGCGAAACTTATTCTTTGACACGTAAGGTAATTACTATTACATAAATAAACATCAGTATAAACATTTTATAATGGTTTTCCTTTCGTTGACTTTCTAAATAGATTCGTCACTTTTCGTCACTATATCGATTCGAGCTCGTGTGTAGTTCTGAGGAGATGGAAGACGTTATCTACAACTGATGTTCTTCGTTTTACGTATTTAAAGTAGATAAATAAGTTTTTGTACAATTTTCCCGTTTCAGTTGCTCATTACTTCTAAACTAGACAAACTTTTGAGATGATTCCTTTTCTGATGATCCTTGTTGATATTTACTTACTTCGCCATCGTCTATGCGAAATCTTATAAATTTTCATTCATCTCTTTTGCTTCATCTGTTCGCCTTTTTTTTTAAGAAAGTTAAGATTTCATTAACTAATGAAAAAATTCTTAAAAGATCGGTGTTTTTATTAATAATGTATTTTTTTCGACTTATATATTTATATTTTCATACGAAAATAAGAATTTGAACTATATACACGTTCTTGATAACAAATCCGGATCTATTATTTTCCTTTTCTTAAGAATCAACGAATTTCTTAACAAATTTTCGACGATAGATACGAGTTAATAATTATAGCTCTATCTTATGATGGACTTTCTTATGAAATTTCTTAGAATTTACATGCTACATATATTAAGACTTTATTGATTTTCGGCCGTTTTATCCTTACTTTCTTATAAACTACTTTCTTATCAAAATAAAAAAGCGTGTATTCGAATTTCTTGTTGAAAGATATCCAATAATTGAACGTTGAACATCTGAACGCGGGTTCAGAGCAAGTTTAAACCGGTTTTACACACAACTTTGACGAAATTTATTTTTAATGTTATTTGTCAAAACGTGTGCCCGTTCATGGAAAAAATGAATACTTTGAGCAGGAAATTTGCAGGTATTCATTAAATAGCCTCCTAAATTAGGCTATTAACAATGCTTAATGTTAATTTTGTGCAACAGTTAGCAGTGGCGTCGCTAATGGGTGTGTGTGGGTGTTACAACCCCCACTTTTTATCAAGTTGTCGGATTTTTGTCAAACTGTCGGTTTTTTGGCAAGTGTTGTCGGATAT
>JAUKPT010000394.1:0-20646 GCA_032273505.1 Nanomia bijuga | reverse complement strand
AGTGAATATGTCAAAAATATTTCCATCATCTACTTCCATTGATTCAACAAACATCAAGAAACATTTAAGAAACATTTTAGGCTCAAATCATGAAAATCTCAAGTAACATTGAGGCTACCAGGGAAAACGTGTTTCTTAAAAAAAACAAAAACGTGTAGGTCAGATAATAGCTGATACCGTTATTTCAATACTATAAATTAATGACATTGATTAATTCTACAGGTGAAGACTCATTTGATGATAAAATTGCTGAGCTGAATAGCAATCTGAAAAAACTCGTTATAACAGATCCAGATTTCACACCGGCGGAAAAACAATCGAATAAGCCGCAACCACGTGTGTTTATCTCGTACTGTTGGACAAACTCGAAAACGTCATTTAATCTGGGTCAAGTTGGACGTCATACGGGAAACTCTTTTGCAGACCCGAGAAAGATTAAAGCTGATATTGAAGTGGCGATCGGGGAAAAGGTAAACAGTTAATAACCTTCGGTTATTTTAGCCGTTTGATTGATTAGAGATTGCATCATCGGGAAGCTAATTTTAATAAGTCACAATTTGATGTTTTGTTAAAATTTGTTTGATTGTTTAGAGATTATAGTATCAAAAAACTGATTGGCTCAATTCAATATATCACGATTTGATGTTTTGTTGAAATCCAAAATGAAGAAAATATATACATCTGAATGTTGATGAAGAACTTTTAAACCAAATAAAAAAGATTGGATGAACAATTTTTTGGCGACAATCCACTTTTTGTAATGCGTATATTGTATAACTTTTGTTAATTTTTATCTTTTCATGCTAATTTTCTTGCAGATTGCAGATCTTGACGAGTATTTCATTATGATATAACTAATTTTGAAAATGAAGAAGAATTGCGGTCAGAAAATAAAAAAAGTAAAATCGTCAAGGATCGTCGTATTTTTGTAACAAATTGAGCTAAAATAAAAATGAGCACTCTTTTTAAAATCAGCGATGATAGCCGAATAATGGGACAAAATAAAAACTATCAAAATAAAGAAGTTATACGGCAATCCAAAAAATCTCTGCTTAAACATTTGAGACAGACTATAACAATATTCTTTACTTCTCCCTTTAGGTGTGGCTCGACGTGGAGCAGCTGAACAGCATCGACGATGCTGGAATGTTCGGACAGATTGCGCAAGGTCTTAGCGCATGCTCATTAGTCGTCATGTGCGTATCAAAAGAATATTCATACAGCGCAAACTGTCAAATGGAAGCGAACTTTGCATTGCGTTCCTTACGCAAAGATACCATTGTACTTGAAGTTGGGAGCGGGTCGGACGAGGACCGTAGGGAATGGGTAACAAGTAGTGTTGGGATGGTGCTTCCGACAGAGCCCGCTCCCTGTGTAATGACCGAAGACGAAGTTGACGATGAAGAGAAGTACAATGAGAAGATGTCACATATTTGTGAGCGAATAAGAAGCAAGCTTGAAGTAGAACCACATGAAGTCGAGGTTGCCGATGATAATGCCGAGAGCTCTTTGCGAGCGTCAGTACCAATGGTCGGCAACGCTGTTATTGCCCACTACGCAGCCTGGCAATTCTTCCCAGCCAAAGTGGCTAGCTTCGATAAAAGCACCTTGAAGTACACGGTGGACTGGGACGACCCAGATCCGGCGTGCAGAGTACAGCCGTACGATCTGGTCGCCGTGAACCGAACACCGAGCGAAAACGGAATCGGTGTCGGGACAAACGTCTTGTTCAAACAAGGGGTGTACGGTTATAACGGTTCGACGGGGGATGTTTGGAACTTGGGAGAGATCACGAGCATCACCGATGGTTCGGACGGGAAGAAGATGTATTCTGGGTGTCATTCGAAGTCAGCTGAAGATGGGCTAGCAGTGGCGTCCTGGCCTTCATACAGCCCAACATTTGAAGATGTGCTGTGTGAAGATTTAAGGTTGTTTCCAAATGCAATTGAAATGTTACAGGCCTATAAATAGTTTCTTATTGCACCCTTGTACCCAGTGCTTTTATCCATTATTGTAGCGGCGACGGCCTTAAAAGTCAATACGAAGGCACTGGATACGAATTTGTTATTTATTGCATAACAGTAACCCTAAACGTACTGTGGGAGCGGAATCCACCCCCTTGTTGTAAAATCTTTTCAAAAACCAAACTTAATGTAGAAAAAAGATGTAATCCGAGTAGGAGGTGGACAAAATATCCCCCAAACCTAGCAAGAGGGGAAGACCCTTTAAACCCGATCGTTCGTAATATAACATTGCTTGTGGTTACTGTAGAAAATTTTTTAAAGAAATGTCTTGAAACATCCGTGCCATAAATATTCGTTTTATATACTCTAATCACGTTAACATTGCTTGTGGTTTGAAAATATTTTTGAGATACATGTCTTTAATTACCCGTGAAAGAGTCAAAAAACGTTAAAAAAGCCCAGTACGTTTAGGGTCAATACCATTGGTATCAGGTATTAATAAAAATGAAATAAAATGTTTTGTATTGTTGTGAATTTTAAGTGTTAATGTACATTTACAATTGATAATTCGTCTTCAAGTATTGAAACTGCATGCTTTTTTGTAGTTTGTTTTCAGTTTTATATTATATTATATTTTTAGTTTATTCGCCAATATTATCTGAATTAAGGCTATTCTAATAACGCAACACTAACAATTTTTTCAAAGCCTACAATCTTTTATTCTAAAAATTCACCTTGAGTGAAACTGAATGTCAAACAGTTTCGGAATCATCTTAAAGGTTCGTCTAATTTCGACTATTGATTGGTTGGAAATTACATCATTAAGATCCTGATTGGTCCATTTAAAAATGTTACAATTTGTTGGTTTCTTTAAGTGAAAAATGATAATATCATTTTTAAATAAACCAATCAGATTCTTGATTATGTAATATTCAACCAATCAATAGTCTATATTAGACAAACCTTTGAGATGATTCCTTTGAGGTGATATGATACAGGTGTTCAAAATCTTTAAGCAAGTAAATCGTGTCAATATCTCTGATCTGTTCAACATTCAAGATAGCGTAACAAGAGGCCATAAATGGAAAAATCATAAAGGGAAGGCCATTAAACGGCAAAGAGCGAAGTCATTTTCACAACGTGCGATAAAAGATTGGAATTCACTCCCGGTAGCTATTGTTGAAGCTGCCAATGTCAATGCTTTTAAAAACAAGCTGGACAGCCAAAATAATTGTTATGACGCTACCAACGCAATCTGAATCATTAATAGAGTCATCTTCCACAGGAATATTATATTTATCATTTTTGATGAAATACATTTCATAGTCTCAAAATTAAAGCTTATGGAGATTATCTCAAAACTAGTTTTCCATTGGTTAAAAATTGAATCATTGAGAATTTGATTGGTTTTAGAATTGTTTTTTATTATTTCAAGATTCATCAAAATATCAAATAATGTCATTTTCAATCAATCAAAACAGCCAAATAGACACAGTTTTGAGACTATCGATTTAGTGTTCCAATAATTTTAAAATCACCATGAAGAATTCGATTTGGTGCGCCAGAAATTTCGTCAAAATTAATAATTTTGGTATGTAAGGAGACGAAAAGTAGCAATCTTGATTATTTGTTGTAACTTTCAAAGAACAATACTTAGTTCGAATCGAAGGGGCAATTGTAAATTTGTGAATTGTAAATTTTTATTGTTGCAGCTATAATAGTTCTTTGTTTTAATCTTCGATAAACTATATTTATCTTTCAATATCATACTATCCTTTAATCTTTGTATTCTCTTATCTTAAACTGAGCTTATGAAAATTTCTTTATAAAGGACTCATACCTTGTACCTTGTACCATACCCTTGTATGTATCACAATAAAATGCACGTTCCACATAAATGTGTTTTTCAATATATTTAATACCTTTTTGTTTTGTTCAAAAGCCACATTAAATCATTTGATCAGAAAATGAGAAGAAAATTATTCAGAGTAGAGAAAATATGGAAAAAGGGAAGATGAAAATTTCAAACTTCTGAATCGCGTGATTAAAAGCATAATCGAATACATTTTTGAAATCCTCCTCTTCTGGGAAGCTAAAAAAATGTATTGGTTGTTAAATGTTAGGGTTGCGGCAAATATTTATCAAGAAAATCGACCCTACAGATGATCAAACTCATGCTTTTTATTCAGTTTTTCGATTTTTTGGCCTTTTTCATGGGCCATTTACTCATAATATTCATCTTCATTTTTTCCTTCATTTTTTATACTCTCAATATTTTCTTCCTTATTATTCAATCAAGTGCTTTAGCGTTCTGTTTGCACTTTGGGCGATTTAATTTTTTTTTCATTTAGAATAGTTGACGAAATTCCCCCTTTTTGCGTTTCGTTTGTGCGTTTGGGCGATTTTATTTTTTTCTCATTTAGAATAGTTGATGAAATTCACCCTTTTTGCGTTTAGTTTGCACGTTTGAGCGATTTTTTTTTTCTCATTTAGAATAGTTGACAATATTCCATGTCTCATTTAGAATAGTTAACAAAATTCACCCTTTTTCTGCGTTTAGTTTGCGCTTTTGGGCGATTTTATTTTTTTCTCATTTAGAAAGTGGACGAAATTCGCCCTTTAGCGTTCTGTTTGCACGTTTGGGCGATTTAATTTTTTTCTCATTTGGAATAGTTGACGAAATTCCCGCTTTTTGCGTTTGGTTTGTGCGTTTGGGCGATTTAATTTTTTTCTCTTTTAGAATAGTTGATGAAATTCCCCCTTTTTGCGTTTAGTTTGAGCGTTTGGGCGATTTTTTTTTTTCATTTAGAATAGTTGATGAAATTCCCTCTTTAGCGTTCTGTTTGCACGTTTGGGCGATTTAATTTTTTTCTCATTTAGAATAGTTGACGAACTTTTTGCCTTTTGTTTGTGCGTTTTGGCGATTTTAGGAAGTTTTCTTCCAATTTTCATCCAGTTAAACATAATTTGTTTATAATCATTAAAGAAGTAATATAATTTCTGAAACTAATATAAGTATTCAATTAACAACAGTTTTATTTGTTTTTCTTTTTAAATGAGGAGTAAATATATCATATCATGTACGTCCCCAAATTTTGTTTATACATCTAACTTCCTGCAGAACCTCCTTCTTTTTTGACATTTCAGAGGAAAAGCTTTTTCAGGAAAACGAAACTATGAAACAAGTTCCACAGACATAATTCATAAAAGTATTCTCATTCTTCTTTCGATTTTTGTATATGGATGTGGACCTTAAATCATTCTTCCTTGAATTTTAATCTAATTCTTTTCAGCTTGATTATTGTTGTCGCGTTTTTGCAAAGCGTACGGAAAATCTTAAAAGTGTTTACCTCAAACCCTCTATAACATCTATAATCAGTGTCCTCATGACCATCATAAGATCCAAAAAATTGAGCATATTTATCTTGAACCCCCACAAAATCCCCCTTCCTTTTTCAATTTCCAAATGGTGAAGATCAGCTACGTGCCCGAAGTTCATTTGCCCAGAGATATTTAATTTCTTTAGTACCATCCATCATCATAATATTAAAACCTATTTTTTTCGTTTTATACATACGTTAATCAACAAGAAATATTTTTCTATTAATTTTTAAAAAACTTTTTACACTTGTTGTTAATAACATGCTTAACGTCACCTTCACCTGCCGCAAATACAACGAGAACGTGATTCTTGCCTGAAATAGGACATGAGAACATAAGCCAGTTTCGGTTTCATGAATTAACGATTCTTTTTCTATTTAAACTTAAAAGAAAACGAAAAAGGTGCTTCCTATAAGTTTTATTCTCTATCGGCTTTTGTTGACTATTAGTTTAATTATTAAACAACGGTTTTAGTTTCGAGTCATTTTTTCATATAAAAATACGAATAAAATAAGAATTCATTTTATTCATACAAGTTGTCATGTAAAGTGCAGTAGAGAGGTGAAATCTTTAAATAAGTAGAATTCATATAGATAGACATAACATAAACGTCGAAAGAGATATCAAAATAATTGTTGTGCAAATAAAACACGGAAAAAAATGGAACAAGTGAATACGGTATGTAATGGAAGTTGCATAAAATCAGGACGAATGAATAACGAAGTTAAAGTATGTGGAGGGAACAATTATAGCGATAGATTTCCGAAAAAAAGTCGCAGAAATATCGCCATATTAGAATTATCGTATGCGAATAATATGATGCATAGCAATGGAAGTTGTATTGCTGCTAACAGGACTAATACTATTTCGTGTTCAAACCGATTGATTTTAAAAGCAACCAATGGATATGCAGTACAGAATAAATATCAACCGGAGAAGTGTTTCGGAGTATCGGAAAAATATAAAAAAAACAATAAATCCTTTTCGATGCGCAGACCAGAGTCACGGGAATCATCAAACTTTGATAAGGCGAATGTAAGACGCACATGGTCTGCACCACCTAAAAGCAACAATGAAAACCATTTTTTACATCACTCAAAGATGTGTGAAGAAAAAGAAACGTTTTTGAGTGAAGTGGAGATGTTGAAACGAACGTGTCAAAATTTGAAAGACGAAATTGATCATTTGAAGAATAGCAATCACATCTACAAAAAGAGATTAGAAGAAGAATCGATGTCCAGAATACAGATCAAAGATGAGCTTGATCGAATCAGAGATGCGCTGAACCTACAAATTTGCAATGAGGATAGCAATAAAAAGAAGACATCACCTCTTGCAAAAGAAGAGGAAAGTAATAACAAGGAACAAAACTTAATTGATATTGAAGATCAGAAGCCACAAATAAATTCTAAAAAGAACGTAAGTGACACTCAATGTCACGAGAAAGAAAAGTACAACCAAAATGGCATCAAAACAGAACATCAAACATACGAACGAATCAACTCACACGAAGAATTCACAATGTTCGAAACGAAACAGATAAATGAATTAGAGAATACTTCTTGTGAAAGTTATAACTATGTTCATTATGATGACTGTTTAAAACCTCGTAACAATAAAAAGATTTTGAAGCTATGCAACGATAGTTTTTGCAAACGAAAGGAATCCACGAAATATCACAATATATCAAGTTGGCTTGATAATTCGTCTGTTGTTGATGACTATGATCATTGTCTGAGTCTTGATGTTATTCCAAGATGAATTTCATAATTATGATTCTTTGTAATATTTATTTAGATTAACTGATGTAAATATTGTTGATACATTAATAAAGATAGATTAAATGACTACATGAAATAAAAATCTCGTTTTAGAATTTTCTAAAAACAAAACCTTATTCGAGGTAAAAGTTTAAATCTTAATCTAATTTTGCGGTCTTTGATTCTATGTATGCATGTTTTGCATGCAAGTTTTTCTATTCCAACAACCAAAAACAAGTTTCACGGTTTTCACTATAGCAGCGCAGCCTCGTTGCAGACCCAGGCAGAAAGCTATTAAAAAACAAGACCAAAATAAAATTTTAGGTAGGTAGAGCAACTTAGGTTTCCAGAAATAAGGAGAAAAAAACGAAACAAAATATTGCCATATTGCCCTTATTTTCGTAGTATTAAAATAGGTATCACGAAATCAAAATCTTTTCCTTGACTCGTAAAAGTAGACCTGCAACCTATCCAATTTTTTTGATTTTGGATTATTCCTCCTTGTTATAACAATTTTATAGGTGTTATAACAAAAGCAAAATCTGTCAATATGGGGCAATGAACCACGGGACTTCTCAAAATGTTATACCATTTATTTTGTCTTTATTTTTAATGACTTCATTTAGTTTTTCTCCTTTAACATACGATGTAGGATATTAGTTAAACAAGCATAGATCACATTTAAAGGTACCAACATGTTTGATGACAAAGTTTTCCTATTATTGTTCTTGGAATATTTAGCAAAAAGTGAATTCATCGATTAAAAGTCCGTTCCTTAGTTCCTTAACTGGATTTATACTGAGAGAAACATTATAAGCAGCATTATTTTTAGAGTTGAATGGCTCAAATGTCAGACGATTAATTAATTGGTTTGTAAAAAATATGATAATTTCCTTCAAAGAGTTTTAATCTAACTCTCACGATTTAAGTTGAAGGTTTAACGTAGTCGTTGTATTTTATCTCATCATTAAGCTGCAAAAGACGCCCTTTGATATATTAGTATTGTTCCTTAACTAAAGGACAATATAGAATTGTATTTTAATTTCAATGGTAAATATACTGAATGTAGCACTCTCCTCTTTTCCTAATCAAATTAGGATAATCATGGTTACGTGCATATTTAAGTAAAGGAAGTCACTAAACAGATTAACTGTCAAAATGAGATCAAGTAGGTGTTGTATGAAAACTAAAAAAAGGTTCAATTCTCGCGAGAAATTTAGTACAAAACTTCCTTGACTCTTCCTCTTTCATCACGCACATACCACGCATGGGCTCATACCATTCCATACAGCTGGAAATGGCGATTGATCCCACCAATCCTACAATTATTTTTTATAAGCAACCTCCTTTTGTAACAAAATTATCCACCGAGACATCAACTTTCATCTACTAGCGTAGCGACAAACTGAGATCAAAGGAAGCACAACTTACTCCCCTCACTCCTATCATGTAAGACCTATCAAATGCATATGTATACAAGCAATACAGGGGGTGAGTGAGTCAAGCAAAACCCCAACAAGAAAACAAACTTAGTGTACCCATGGCCAGTAGAGTATACTCTACTGGCCATGGTGTACCTAAAAAGCAAAAGAGAATAACAGCAAATATATATATCCTTATTCAAACAAGAAAGACCTGGCCACTCGAAACCACTGCCCCCAACTGGGAGGGTGGGTGAGAAACTCTTATATTTTTACGGAAGATGTTATTAGAAGCAATTGCGTTAACTTATTGTGCCTTATGTATGCTCTTGTCCTACGTGCGCACACCACTAATCCGAACCCAAGCACATCGATCAAAGTAGATATAACTTATTTCGCGCCCATATATCATTGCGGTTATAAAAGAGATGCTCCTAAACCACAACCCTAATGTGCTACATTCTGTTATTTAACAAGACTTAATTGGGAATTAAGTTCAATAAGAAATAGGTTGATTCATCAATTCAACTCTCTTTGTATTAATTTCTCTCGTGTAAGCTGTTAAAGGAGATGAAACGTACAGCACGTGTGGACTAGTATTTAACCTGAAAAAAAATATAAAACGGGAAAACAGGTTTTCCCTCATATCTCAAGAACAATTCAATCCAATTTTTTCAAAATATGCATACTTCGTTTTTCAAAGTCATAGTGAAAGAAAACTATTCGAGCTAAAGTGGACTAGCAATCTGGACACAATATAAAAAAGTTACAAGTTTACAAAATGTTTTTTTGATAAAATAATCCAGAATGTTAGGGGATTGTCTGCAAAAGAAAGGTGAAGTCATCTTTTCATTGGTTGAAAATTACATCATGAAGATTTTGATTGGTTCATTTAAGAGTTTTATTATTAATCCATATATTGAACTAAATAGAATGGCAAATATTATTTCGCCGTATTTTGACCTTTTTGTAGGTATGAGGAAAAGCTGAACCCCTTGGAGTTATTGTTTCGTATTGTTTCGTTATTGTTTTGTCTATATTGTGCATACAACAAAAGTTTATATCTAAAAAAGAAATATAGTTACAGTCAATTAAAGTTTTCTGTCTCGGCATGTAATAAGGCCATATCTTGCGTGGTACTCAGCGTTACCATACCTGACTATTAATACAACACTTATTTTATTCACGCAAGTATATTTATGAAAGTCGTTTCAATTATATTTATTCACAAGAAAAAAAAAAGATGATAAAAAACCCGTCATACTCGACTGAACATTAACTTATAAATTTAGAAAATGTCACCCGTTGCGCTATAGTTTCAAAGTTCAAATGGCAAAAACGAGTGTCAATACCTCCATGCTTAACTTTCGGAGCCAAGCATTCAGGATTAAAAGCCTCTCCCTTTCTTCTTCGTACGAGAATTGGTCGATCACTCACCAAATTGAAACTACTCTCGTCAGAAAAAACAACATTGTTCCAATCGAACCACAAGTGTTCCTTTGCCCATGCAAGGCGTTTTTTTTGCGCACTTTCAAAGTTAGTAATGGGTTTCTCTTTGCCCTGCAAGACTTTAAACCTTGTTCACAAAGACGTTCACGAACAGTACGAGGAGACATAATACTTGGGACCGTTGAATTGTTAAACTCGCTAGCTAATTGTCGAGAAGTTATCCGTCTTGTTTTTTATCGACATTCTTTTCAGCGCATTTTCGTCTCTCTGGCTTGTATTTCTGGATCTTCCTGATTTATGTTGAACTTGAACTGAACCTGTTTTCTTTCTTTCATTTACTAACCGATAATTTGAACTTTTATGGCATTTTAGAATTTTTGCTAATTCTGTAACTCTTTTGTCATTTTAATGCAAGCAAATATCTTCAATACGTTGCTCTTGCGTTAGCACCATTTTGCAACTTACTGCGTCTTTAAAATTTAGTGTCATTCTACTTACTACGAATTGAAACTTTTTATATGCTAAATTTCATAAAACGTAATTTTACGACCTATATTAGACACCCAATCAATAATAAACACACTAACACGAATAAGGAAATATTCAATAGTCCAAGAAAATAATGCAGATAGACAAGCAAATTAATACATAGTTGTATTGGAAACATATTGTGCGTAGGGTCCCCATTACATTAGTAATAGAGTACATATAGCATAATGATCAATTTAAATTTCATAAGCGCACTCTTTGTAGTATTTTATAGCAATGGAACAGTAACATGTATACTTCACGTGGGTTGTAAAATTACGACAGAATGCTAGTATGAAACTAGATAGACATTATATACAAGTTTATTCAAATGCAAAATCAAAAATATTAATGAACGTTTTAGTGAATTTACGTACTTCTGGTCAATAGTTAATTTTTTTAGTAACTTTGAACGCCCCCGTGGAGTTTATTATTAAAGGTTTGGATTTTTTTTTTTTTTTTGCGG
Source organism: Nanomia bijuga (assembly GCA_032273505.1). Taxonomy (NCBI): domain Eukaryota; kingdom Metazoa; phylum Cnidaria; class Hydrozoa; order Siphonophorae; family Agalmatidae; genus Nanomia; species Nanomia bijuga. The sequence goes on along the minus strand of JAUKPT010000394.1, from coordinate 9,677 downwards.
AAAACTAAGTTTAAATCTTTATTCACGTGGATACCAAATTTCAACAAATTTCGTGTTTAACTTTTTAAGTTACCGCAGTTCGCGCAAACCCTCTCTAATAGGGATTTCTATATAAAAATGTTTCAATATGTGGATCACATGTTTATCGTCTATAAAAATGACCACATCCAATCATAATCAAACCTTCCATTTTTGTCTGCTTTCGATTTCGAATGAGAAATGACAAACAGCAACAAGATATTATCAGCATTATTTTTACATACAAGCCATTATACATCTGTAAATATATTTTCCTTGCAAAGTTTCAAATTGTTTTTAAGAGTACAAATTAGCAGTAATATAAAGCGAAACTAACGTTTGAATCATCTTTGCCAGCTAGCCCCATGGTGAATATGGAAAACTCAGGACAACAAATATTGTGTTCAACTAGTGTTTAATATTCCATTAAGACTACTTGAATACCTATGTGTACCAAATTTCAGCTTCATAACACATCCGAAACAAAAGATATAAGCCTCGGGTCACTTTGACCCCCCCAGTCACTGTACTCTCAAAAAAGCCCAGTCGTAGTAGGGTTAAAGGTGCCCTTGTTTTTTAGAAGTATAAATTTTATTACATATAAATTACATTACATATCCAGTTATAGTTCTTGTTCTTGTTTTTTGATACATATTGTAGTCAAAACATCATATATTTATCAACGTTTTGCAGTTTGGCATACAAATCAGTTAAATTTGAAACAATTACTAAAATTGGCTTATTCTGTACACTTGATTGTGAAAATTGCTGATATCAGCAAAAAATATGCTGATTATTGGCAAACTAATAATGCAATTTTGGTAGTTAAAACTTACTTCATATCAAATCAATGCTATCTTTTAAAAAATTAACGCATGTACTTGGTAAAACCAGAAGGTTGTCGAGATAAAAATAAGTATCTAGAAAAAAGTTGAATAAAATGAAATGAGACCATAATCTGAAGGGGGAGGATGTCATTGAAACACTTCGAGTACACGCTTTTTTTTATAAGAATAGTGTTTTTTGGTTACAAGATGATTATTCTTAACTTTTTGGCAAAATTCATCCTAATTTATTCTTAGCATTTTCTTAGCATACACATCAAAAATGTAAAATTAAGGGCATCGAAAACTTATTGTTTTTATAGCAACAAATCAAAAGTATCGGAATATCGGTAAAAACTAATGAGAAATATCGGAATATCGGTAAGATAAATGAGAAATATTGAATTATCGGAAAAAAAGGCAAAATTTCACATCATTTAAAAGACAAATATTATTCTTAAGGAAAATTCAAGATGAAGTATTATTAGCATATTCTTAACTTTTTTTCCCAATTTCATCTGTATTATTCTCATAGAGTAAATTCTTATAAAAAAGGGTATTAACAATTTTGTGTCCATCAAACTATATACTAGTTAGACTAGCCTTAAGATGCTTGATGGTGGTGGATCCAAAATTAGAAATGACGTGTACATATGCAAAACATAACGGAAAACTAACACAGAAAAGTACACCTTTATACTGTTTTGTGGCTATAAAATGGATGTTTTATTACATTATATCTTACAAAAAATTTCACAGAATTAAAAGTAAACAGTTACTTCGTCCTGATAATTGAACCGGATTTTTCTCATATCTATTTTCCATGAATAGGAAGGATCTTTGTTCCTATGTAAGAATAATTATAACAAATTATCATTTCTTACACATGATGATAATTTTCATAGATTGTTTGCAAAATAGGTTGAGAAATTAATTTCAATTCATTTTTGAATAAACAGGTAATAAAACTAATAACTCATAAGAATAATATTTGAAAGTTAAATGTCGGAGCATAAGAGTATTTTATTGTTCAAATACAGATTACGATTTTTATTTTGTTGTATTTTTGGTTGATCAATGGAATTGAAATCGCAACTTGCGACTTCCGACATTCTTCTTTTTTTAAAAAAACAAACTGATCATTTATAAAATAGGCCATTTCAACGTGCAGGCATACTCAGGTTGACAGGTTTAGTACCTACCAGCTATCTGTTTGATTTAATTCAAACCACAAAATAAGCTAAAATTCGTAAAATGATAACACTTACGAATAATAAATTTTGTAGCTTCTTTAAGGATATATCTTTAGCTACAATTTTGCCAATTCTTTAGCAAAAAGTGTGAAAGGTGAGGGTGAGGGTGACGCTTAAAACGTTAATTCAATTTATTTTACTCTTTTTATTTAAAAATTAGGGAAATGGAGAGCTATTTTATTTATTGCAGGTTTTCCTTTTCTTAACAGATATTTTCTGTTAAGAAATATGAAACCTTTTTGGGAGCGTTTGATTATTACGTAACCTTGATGCGGTAGGTAGGTGTCCTAGTTTTGGTTTTTGATCGGTTACGAATGGTATGTAGGTCTTTCACTTTAATTATTACGTTACACGTTTCGTAAAAATTAGGCAAAGTTATGAATAATTTAGAAATCAAACTTGCTACTGGAGAGGAGAGAGATTATTAATTAAATGTCATCTTTAGTTACTGATAATGCCAATTTGTTTAAAAGGTTACGTAACATATAAGTAGGTATTGTTGTCTACTTGTAGTATATTGTATAGCAAGAGAGACGAGATATTACTACTAAGTATATAAATATAAGTATGACTTGTTTCGTTAATAACCAATATACACGTGGATAGTAAAAGGCATGTGCAAGCATGTGAGTGCGGATGCAGGAGTGTGGGTGCGAGAGTGAGTGCGACTAATGACCAATGACCAATGAGTGTGTGGAGACTATAATAAAGTAGTTAACACAAATATATAAAAATATATATAACAGGTATATGGCCACTATTTAGGTTCAAGAAAAAACTCAAAAATGGCATATTTTTTGGCCAAAAACGCCTAAAAAAAGCCTAATTTTTCTATCTCCTGAACTACAGCTCGTGAAGATTCATGGCCAGCTTTAAACAGCTGTATAAAGCTGGCCATGGAAGATTTCATCTACATCTTAATTCAACGGAAATATTCATGTTTCTATTGTAATCTGCAATTAAAAATTTCCTTAGTCAAACAGAAATGGCTGAAATTGGCTATTTCGGCTAAAAATGGCTAAAAATGGCGAAATCCAGCCAATTCCGTTATCTAAAGAACTATGCACAATTGGACCTTGGCGTATAGCTCATCTTAACCGGAAGATGCATGTTTCTAGTGTAATCAACAGAGGAAAAAGTCCTAGGTCCAACAGAATCGGCGAAAATTGGCTTTTTATTTCGCTAAAAATGGCTAAATTTAGCCTAATTCATCATCTCAAGAGCCTTGCATAATGTCAGACGGACAAGGGTTTTACATGATTCACTCCCCTCCCTGTTAGCCAAAATGGCTGCGTTTATTAAGAAATTATATTGATGATATTGAAATGTTACAAAACAAAAGGCACAAAATTTCACACTTTATGCACAAAATTACATTTCGACAATCATCTATGTCTACTGTAAGAGTTTTCAAAAATTTGGTTCTCTTCCACTTCTGTTTCGGTGCATAGCCAGCCTTTTTTTACTTCCGCTCCAGGTTTGATCATTGTTTCGAGTCATTCCAGGCCCAAACTATGGGAATCTATCAACAAATGCGTCCAAAAGTGTTGAAATCGTGCATTTTTGCACGTCAAAAATGGTACATTTTAATATTTTTTGCACAGAATTCACTCGATTCTAGGCCCAAGTAAATTAGAAAAAATGCGATTTGATTTATTTTGAACCTTGGGCCTACGTGATGACATGTACAATGAGAAACTTGGTGAAATATGAAAAAAAAACATCTGTAAAAATCGGCTCAAAAATCACAAAAATTCAAATTTTGCGCTAATTTTAGTCTGCTTTCTATGATAAAGCTCAACATTTTTTTAAATCATTAATTTTGTGTCATTTTGAAGTGTGTGATCGGTGTCAAATAAGATCATGAGACAAAAAAACAGTTTTCATCGAAACATTTAGCCAAGAAATGTGGGTTTTCACCAATTTCGTCAATTTGCTAATATTCTGCGACGAACTTTGAAGTCACAAATATACATGATTTTGACCTAAGTTTTGCACTCTTTTTTCTTTAATTGGTGTTAACAAAAAAGGAATGACAATTTTGACGTCATTGCTATCCTGGGTTGCACGACTCTCACAGACAGTGCCTCTTAAGATAATGGAATTGGCTAAATTTAGCCATTTTTGCAAAAATTGTAAATTGTAGCCATTTCTATTCGAGCGAGAATATTTTTGTTGGCAGATCACAATAGAAATATGCATGTTCTGGTTATGATGAGCTAATAATAGATGCATCGTTATGTAAGGCTCTTGAGATAATGAATTAGGTTAAATTTAGCCATTTTTAGCGAAATAAAAAGCCAATTTTCGCCGATTCTGTTGGACTTAGGACTTATTTCTTTGTTGATTACATTAGAAACATGCATCTTCCGGTTAAGATGAGCTATTCGCCAAGATCCAATTGAGTATGGTTCTTTTAACGGAATCGGCTGGATTTCGCTATTTTTAGCCATTTTTAGCCAAAATAGCCATTTCTGTTGGATTTAGGAAATTTTTAATTGCAGATTACAATAAAAACATGCATATTTCCGTTCAAATAAGATGTAAATCAAATCTTCACGATCAGTAGTTCAGGAGATAGAAAAAATAGGCGTTTTTAGGAGTTTTGGCTAAAAACCCCGCCATTTTTGAAAAATTTTCACCATCGAAAAAACTTTGACACGCAGTGATGCCCGGGGAAACCTTAGGTACCTGTCTATTAATTTATTCTTAGCATATTCTTAGTATACACATCATGTATAAGAGCAAGGTCATCAGAATTTATGCCATAAATCTTTGTTAATTCAATTTTATCCTATAACAAGGTTTTATGTACGTTAAATAGCCTGTTTTGTTTTATCACTTCTTTCTTTTTAACGTGATAACGAATTCACATGAAGTAATCTGTGCATTTAATAGTCTGCTTTGTATTATCATTTCTTTCCTTTTAACCGTGTGAATATGCTTAGGTTGGCAAAAAATTCAAGATAAATATTATTCTTAAGAAAAATTCAAGATGACGATATCCTTAGCATATTCTTAATTTTTTGTCAAATTTCATCTTGGATATTCTTATAGAGTATATTCTTATAAAGAAAAGCGTGTATTTTCAATGACGGAAAAACTGTTCGTTGTAATTTTTTACATCATGCATAATAGAATTAGATAATGTAACAGTACCTGATAAAACAATTATCCGTGATTAAAACTACCGATGTTAGTTTTACTTACAGATAGTTGTTCATTGTTCGCACTCGTTTACTATAAGCACAGAACATATAATTTGTGATACTCTTGTCGACTATCCAATAGCTTAGGTTACCAAAAGTGATATTGGCTAGCCAATAACCAAAAGTGATATTGGATAGTTTTGATCGTTAGACTTTTCCCTTATTTGACGACATGACCGCTTATTTCAAATGACACGACCGAAACTGACCTTTCAGATCGTTTGTATTTACTGTATTGTATTTTATTGTAAGGCACACCTGACCTAAATAAATAATTCTTCATACAGCAGTTATAAAAGAAAGAAACTAATCAAAAAGAAATCAATACGAATATAAAATATAATCAGTTAAATTTGTCCATACAGCATTTCATGAAATGGAGAGTTTCGTTCGTATTTTCTGATTCCATTAATTTACCTATATTTTTGTAGAGATCTCGATTTATATTAAATTCTATACGTAAATCAGACGATCAAGCAATCAAGCAAAATATGGTATTATCTTGGACCGCTAATCCACACTCACATAAGCGATCTTCTCGATTTATTCTAGACCACCTTCCTTTTTCTTCCTAATCTAGTAAACATTATTCTATCTCTCTCATCAATGTAACTGTGGCAAGTGTATACACTATGCACTTTTAATTCAGGGTTTATTTGCTTGTAGGTAACAGCTTTAGTGCTTACATCGATTATGAATCTTTGCATGAATGTTGGAACACTACCGGTATCTTCATTTAACAGACTTTCGATGTATCGATAACCATTCGTTTGATTTGATTCACAAAGTCTATAAACTTACAAAAGGCATTTTTCAAAATCTGGTTCTTCTAATAACTGTTTTATTTCTGATTAGTTTTATTTCTGATTAGTTCTTGAATAGTCGGCATCCCACTTTCTATTAAGATAGTGTCATTCCGTGTTGTTCATCTGAAAGTAAAATGTTTATCGAACTATGATACATATACTCCAATTCTTTTACATTGTTATGTGTTAACCACGTTTCACATCCATATAATAAACTTGACGTAGTACACGCATCAAATACTTCTTTCTTAAATTTATACTAGGAAGATTTTGAACTTGTTTAAATCAGCTAATCTCGATTTTGTATGCAGTTCAATAACACTTTTTACATGCGTTAGACTTCTCAAACGGATTAAAAATTCCAGCATGAAAAAGAATGAACTAATAAGAAAATAAATCACTTTTTGCAAACAATAGGTCAAAAAATTCAATTATGTTACAGGTGTTGGTACCCCTGATGGTATATGGTTTTTCCCAACTGTCGTCAGAACAGACAGCAAGTGCCACAAATTTGTTATTTATTGTATCTTCAAATTTAATCTATGTCCTTCAACGGCACGGCAAAAAATTCTGATTAAGCTCATTTTTTTGGTATAACTAGGGCTTTAGAAAAACGCACTTTTTATGTAGTTTTACTTGTTAATCATGATCGACGGAGTCCTTCAAACCATTTAGTTAAAAATTGGAAGAGAAACCTTTGTCAATGAGAATTCACATATCTTCCTAAAAATCAACCACCAGGGGTACACCCCTTTGGGATATGTTTTTTTCGAAAAAAATATTTTTTTTCGAATGAAATAAGTCAATATTGTAACTCAGGTTTTCAAATGATAATGTCAGAGTATTTTTCTTCAAATGTTTACCTACGGCCACTGTGTAATCAACATATAATTGCAGATATCTATCATTTAAGATGTATTTTTATTGAGAAATGTCATTCTTTGGTACTTTTTTTGCATCTGCACACCAATTACAAACTGTTATTATTTACTCACTGTAAAATTATTGTATCATTCATAGATAGATAATACTGTCAGTAATAGGAGAAGAAATAATAACCATGCTAAAATAGCTCGAGATAGAATTAATCTGAGAGAGGTACAATTACACGAGGCTGTAACATGGTGTAGAACAAATAATAAGCGAGGATGGGCTGCTTTACAAACTGGAAACTATCCGCTGATTAATGACGGACGTGCAATTAATCGTCGTCTAGACGGGGCAGTGGAAAATTCAGCTGAATACGAAAGTCGAAGTGTTTTGACTATTCAAGAAGAGGATACTCTAGTACGGTATTTAAAGAACATGAACAGATGTAACCAAGGAGTATCAAGAAAGGGGTGCGAGGAAGTTATCATAAAAATGCTGGAGTTACGAAGATGGGGAATAAACAAAGGAAATAAACGATTTAGACCATTGAGTAAGTCAGCTACTACTGCTCTAGAGAAGAGGAAGATATCACATTCATTTTGGAGACGCAATAGCAAGTTCATTGATAATTTGTACACAAACTCTTACAAGCAGAAGGTTCTGTGATTTTGCAAATTTGGGGTATTTCCGCTTAAGTTTTCATTTTTCCATAGAGCTTTTTTGAGCTTTTTGGTGGGTGGACGTATGCCACTTTGCAAAATAAAATAAAATTTCTTTGCATAAATAAGGTTTGTATCAAATTTATTTATAAAGACACTCACTCACCTTTCCATTCTTCGATGATTTAAACTCTGGGGTACAGTATGCCCATCTCTCTCCAAATGATGATGTAGAAACGTCGAAAACAAATCCTCTGCTCCTGTAGTGACCTCATCCACAGTAACATCCACTAAAATGTGTGTGCCTCCATCTGATGAATCTGGGTGTATGATAGGGCGTTGATCTTCAACAGGCTGATTAACAGGAGGCGCCGTACGGTGCCGGTCAGGAGGCGCCATATAAGATTTAAAATTATATCTATCACATGATTTAAATAATGATAACTGCTCTTTTCTATCTTCACAAAGAAAGATATATATTTACAATAAAGAATAGTTCCAATACTAAAGTAGAAGAAACTTTTACAAGAACATTTCGCAAATTTCACAAATTTGATCTTGAACAATATTTCGTTAATATTTCGTTAAATTCTGCGAAATTAATTTCCACAAAAAAAAAATCGAAATCACATTTTTTTCAGACTATACAACTTTCTTATCATTCACGAAGGTCATTCTTGAGCAATGAAAAAATATTGCAAATTTGTTTGCTCCTGAACGTTTGTTCCCGCAAAATGTTGTTCCATTTAAAGTAACTATCAAATAATAAGATGATGAGATAAGACCAAGAAAGAAACTTTCAGACGTTTATAATTTAGGTGAAGCATAGAACAAAAACAAAGAACTAGAGTTTAAAAGTAGCAAAATCAACAAAATAGAATTAGCATCAGGTGCCACTGTTGCGTTGTCATCATGGAATCATAGAATCAGTACAAGTTATTGTGTACTTTTCACACCAATTTAAAAAAAGTTTGAAAATTGATTGCTACTATATCAGACTATTCTGTTTTTTTTTTTATCTAATTTCAAAACAATATTTTTTCCTGGAGTGAATTAAGGGGAAATTCCCTGAATTTTCCAGCTTAATGTAAAACAGGTAATGTAAAACAACATGAAAGACAATATTGTGTATTGAGAAAGTTTGTATTATAAAAAATATACACCTCTTAATAAATCATTAATGTTTACACTAACAATCAAACTAAAAGAAAATTTCTAAACCTAAATAATAGTTAATAAAAAGGTAAATGTAATGGCAAGATCAGACTGCATACCAGAAAATGATTACCTTAGAAATTGTCAAAAAATAAGGGTTAATTTCATCATCAAAATTGCATTATCTAAAAAATTTTACAATTCATACTTTTGTCAAAACATAAAATCACAAAAATAATTTTAAGTGGACCAATAAGGCTCTTGATTGTGCAACTTTGAACGAATGAAACATCGTATTTTACTGATAATTTGTAAAGAAACCCTTGTCTGATGGAGGGCCCAAAATATTTTGATTTATAGGTTCTGAAATGACCAGAACTGTATATAATTCCAAGTTTATTAAATAGCTTTAAACAGCTTTAAAAAAACAGACCAGATGTTATTAAGGCCATGTCAGGAATTTTCATATATTATGACATGGTAAAAATGGATTTAAATTGCTGAGACGATAGAGGGGTGCATGGGTGTGTGCACGTGCAATTGCACACTTCTCGTGACTTGGCCTGATAACTACCTGAATTTCAGTACCTGCTGAAATACAGTAAGATAACTAGAAAGACCGACTAGTTGCTTGAGTAATCAAATAATCTATAAAAGATTGGATACAAACAATCAATAAATTTGCTGTTTTATTCTAAATTACTTCATTAAGATTCTGATTGGTTTATGGACATGATCATAAATAATGACCACTAAATGAAATTCTTTTTTTTAGACTTTTTTGACTGATTTTAAAAGATTGTACATAATTTTTTCTGAAATAGTAGTATGAGTTTGAAAATTTTAGGAACTAGTGACAAATAGTTATAGTACATCTACGAGA
>JAUKPT010000393.1:0-20656 GCA_032273505.1 Nanomia bijuga | reverse complement strand
AAGTTTAGCACTGAAATATCTGATGTGAATTGCAGGCAACCCTTAAGCATGGGGAGGAGGTCATTTGAGGCAATGACCAAATCCTGGCACTTACCAATGTCTAATGCGGTCCTACATATCGATGTAGAGTATACTATGTGAAGGATTGGGGGTATATGTGTGCACGAAACACCAAACTAAGTTATGTCCTAATGTGAATTGAGAACAGACAGCATGTATGAATGGGGGTGTGAAAGGCTCTGACTAAATTCGTTTGACATGATACAACATACATAATGGTGTAGTGTAATGTGGTAGTGAGTGTGTGATAGTAGTTTTATTATTTTCTGATTTATTTAGTACAATAAATTAATAAATTATCTTTTTCTTTAGAAAATGAATACAGTATAGAAAACCCAGTGCTGAAGATGTACAATGAGCACGAAATACATTTGCTGGTTTTGCTAGTTCTTGCGTCAAAGTTATTTAGTCAGTTGGTGGTCCAACCCTAGTACAATCCTGTATAGGTATTATTGGATTTATTATGCGAGACAGAACTTTTGTAATTAAGAAAAAAGTGACACGCCATGACGACGTGTCAAATTTTGATTCGACGCGTCAAAATCCAAAACACTACTTTTCACTTCAAAGTTGTTCTGACAGGGCCTCATCTAAAACCATGATCCCCACCTAAAAATCATCATGCTGACCCCACCAAGAATAATCTTAAATTGAACACAATTTCCATTCTTTTAAAACTATTTAACTATTAATAAAACATTAATCGAGGTAAGAAGAAATAAGAAATTTAAAAATCTATCAAACATCTTTTTAGTCTCCCTTTTTTACCCTAACTGCACATTTAATACCCAAATTTTCTAAATTTTACGTCTTCCATCTTAAAACATGTCCTTTAAAATCAGCTAACCCCCCCCACCCCCGCCATCATCCAAGGAGAACTACGATTCTAAAATCAAACTAAAACTACTTATACACGAACTCACCCTCATCTGTCCAGGAGGGAGCGAGGGAGAGGGGGGGGGGGGGTGGGTCATACGGGCGGACTCAAATACTTGCAGTTCGATTCCACCCCATACTGCAATTTAATCAACCTCAAATGTGACGCAATCTTCAACGCGGGCCCCAACTTCAAGTTCATCGTGTGAATCATGTGCTCGACTTTCAGCAACAGCAACGCCTGGCCATCGATCTCTTCGTCTCGAAACGACTTCGCGTTGTCGGTACAACCAAAAATATTCGTTATATAATCGTACACTTCCTTCGTATTCCACGTGATCATCGGAATCACCGAGAATTTCATGAGCGGTTCGATTCCTTCGAATAAATCGTTATCGACGTCGTTCTCGTTCAGACCGAAACCGAGCGGTTCTCTCGGTGGAAACGTGAAATCGAAATCGATATTCCCGTCGAATTTCGTCGTCGGCATCATCCCGCCGTAGCCGACAGTTTTTGGTTTTCGGGGTGTGACGTCGTTGTGGTGTGAGTTCGTGTCGACGACTTCTGATGTGGAGGAGTTGCGGCTTCGGTTTCCAGAGGTGACGTGCGCATGCGCGTGAGAGTTGCTTCCACCGCGTCGTTTTTTGTTGACAGGCGATCGAATGTTCGCTTCGCTTTGATTGAGATCGTTGTAGTCTTTCAAACTAAAAAGAGAACAGATGCTTAAATAAGGGGTCATTCAAAAAGGACGTCACCGAAAAAATGACAATTTCTGCACCCCCTCCTCCCTATGTCACCGTTCGTCACTTTATTCCGGTACCCCCACTCCCTTATGTCACCAGGTAGAAAGTGACGAAAGTTGACAGGCGATCGAATGTTCGCTTCGTTTTGATCGAGATTATGTAATCTAAAAAGAGATCAGATGCTTTAGTAAGTGAAGATGAGTAAATGAACACAATATCGATTTGCTGATTAATTATATTTATAGTCTACATGTAGGCTAAAACAGTGATGACAAGTCAAGTCCCAAAGAAGGACCAAATAAGGACCAGCTTTTTTAAAAATAGGTACTAAATAATGACCAAAATTTTCAGAAAAATGGAAAAATATAAAATATAAAACATACATTGTTTAAAAGTCCATCACAGAGTCTTAATTAAAAGTGATGAAACATATTTACAGTGTTCCATAAATAATTATTTGTTTCCAATAAAAAAGCATTCAACTAAAGAAAGAAACTCTATACATAAAAGAATAGTTGCAGAAACTATTTCTCGATTAATTTGGCCATGTCTAGTAGAAGTCTGAAGAGTATTTACTGGAAAGAATTATGAAGACTACTCTCTGCTCTCTAATAAACGTCCCCCACTTATTAATTTTTGAAAAAATTTCCACCCAGGACATTCTTATTCCAACCCCCCCCCGCTTATTAGTTTTGACAGAAAGTTCCAAGCAATAGCACTATCAAGGCTTTATTTGACTCATGTTTGCAACAAACGGCTACTAATTCTTGAGAATTTTTCCAACCCCCTACTATTCCAACCCCCCGTCTATTTGAGAGCAGAGACTAGCTAAGATTTAAAACTCAGGCCAAAAAGGGGCTAAAAGGATCTTTGCAAATCACCAAAAGTCGAAAACAATATCGGTACTTGGGTTAAGAGGTTTAAGTGTTTGTTTAAGGTTTAGGGTTTAAGGGTTAGGGTTTAGGGTTTAAGGGTTAGGGTTTAAGGGTTTAGGGTTTAGAGGTTTAAGGGTTTAGAATTTAGGGTTTAGAATTTAGGGTTTAGGGGTTTAGGGTTTAGGGGTTTAGGGGTTTAGGGTTTAGGGAAATCGATGCGAATTTGTTCTCGACTTTTGGCGATTTGCAAAGATCACCAACCAAAATTGTAGACCTAGTGCAAAACCTTACATAGAAGAAGGATAATAAAATTAGACATTCCTTAAAAAGGCCAGTTGCAGATCAATTGAAAGACTTTTTGTCAGAAAGAGAACTAACGGAAGCAATGAAAACTGAAAAAAAACATTGACAAAAGTTTTCTCTCGAACTTGCAGTTAGCCAATAAAAGACTGGAGGGACTGGACTGGAGGACTGGAGGACTGGAGGGACTGGAATGAAAAGTCAAAAGTATTAGGGGTTGTCAGCAAATTTGCCATTTGATTGGTTCAAAATTACGTCATCAAGTGAACGAATCAGATTCTTGATGAGGTAATTTACAACCAATCAAATGAAAGAGATCGTCTACAAATTATAGGCAAATTTCTTACTTCTTTTTCTTCATTGGTTAAGAAATACCTTATCAAAAATCTTATTGGTTCAATTCAAAATGTCTTAGTTTGACGGCTGCACATCATAAAAGTATTTAGAAGTCAACCAAACAGTCCTCCTGATGTAATTTTTTACCGATTAAAATCAACTTGTAGACAATACCTAAGGAAAATCTAAAAATTTGGCAAACATCTGGAGAGTCCCAATCCTAAAAAGACGTGAATATTAAAACCAACATAATAACCATAACAACCAACCTGCTACTCGGAGGTGTCCCGGTTCCGTTGCTACATCCGCCCTGTTGGCTTTGTGACGTCCTCCGTTGAAGTGCTTTTCGAACGCGCTGTGAACACGTGACACTATACTTCTTGCTACACGACACACTGCAGAAGCGCTTCCCCCACATTGCACGGTCCTCGGGGAGCGGCCCCCCACAGTACTTGCACGAGGTGGGGAGGAGGGACATGAGCTCGTCTCGATCTTGCGGGTAGGAATTCATCGAGGCGTTGGCAATCTCATTGTTTTCCTTGCCTTTGTCCTGTTCGGTTTGTTTCACTGTTTGTTTTTCTTTTTCGTCGACGCCAGGGGTGACGCCGACAGGTTTCGCTGACTCAGGGTTTGTCTCTTCTTCTTTTTCGCTTTCACCTTTGAAAGGGACGTTGCTCTCTTCGATGACGAAACCATCGATCATGTGGATGAGGAGAGCAAGCTTCGTACCTGAGTGAAACAAAATAACGATTTTTAGTGCTTAATTTTATAAGGTTCCCCCAGGACCCCACGTCGTCCTTTCTTGTCAGACGAGATTTGAAAAGATTTGACAATTGGCTTATCTTAGGGGGTGCAAAACAACAGCAAATGCTGAAAGTTGTCACAAAATTCAGAGGACTGCCTCTACCAGACCAAAATAACCCCATCCTGCCGGGAAATCATTACCTTTCGCTATTTGAAGGCATATGTGAATGTGAAGGTTTTTTTTACAAAAATCATGACCACTGGCAACCATGTTGGGATTGTCACTTAAATGATGGCTTTTGGTTAGAAATTACAGCATCAAGATACTGATTCAACTTTCATTTTAACGAAACATCAAATTGCGACATTTCACAGCTAAAATTGGCAACAACTCCTTATACCTTTATGCCTTTTGCAGATCATATCACCTCCGCTTGTTGATTGGCTGTCATCTGTAGGTGCTGAAGACGGCCCTGGACCAGTCACTAGAGTTTCTTCAGTTGGGTTCGTCCAGTTGTCTTTCTGGACTAATGACAACGTCATTCTTATGCAATATTTTTCTCTTTTTTCTCTATTTTTATATATTTTTAATATTTTTTTCTATCTAAAGATATTAAAAACAAATCAATCAAATGAATACTCGTCAATGACGAATGGCTCCATTTCTTCATAGATGAGATTAGAGTACACAATTATCAATTATTCAATGACACATTTCTTTATATTAGCAATCAAGGACCAACATTCAAATTGGCCTCAGGGATTGTCTGCTAGAAATGATAATTTTCCCCTTTTTTGATCGATTGGGAATTTTGTACTTACTATGGCTATCCGAGATCATGAATTTGGGATTTGGGATGGCTCCAGACAATAATAAGTGGAAATAATGTTTTTTCCACTTCTTTTTAATATGATAAAATTTATTATGAGCTAATTGGGAAAAAGGTTGTTAAATTAAATTAAATCAACAATCAACATTCAGATTGGCATCAGAGATTGTCAACAAAACATCAAATGAAAAAAAAGATAAGAATAAGGAAGATAGTTGGCCATTTTGAATTATCTTACTGGATTAAGGACAATTTCATAAGTAAGACGATTTTTTTTCATGGCTATATATAACTTCAGCAAATTCTGCATCTATTTTTGTAATATTTACACAGTTTGTAAAGACTGCTGAGTACTCCATTATAAATTCGGTTGGAGTGAAAATACTGTATGGAAGTTGATGGAAATAAAGAAGAAAAATCATGAATGAATAATGAAATAATTCAGTGGATGTTCCTCCCACACCTGACATCGTCCAAATTCAACCAACACCCACTGGTTGGGGCGGGGTGCTTTTGGTCGAAAAACGTCGATTTGGATGGAAAAGGTCAGGACAAGTCAGGATTTTTAATGACTGGTACAGACACACTATTGAAAACACCAACTGGTCAGTCAAATTGGTATTGTAGGTATAATAGGTATTGTAAAATACAACTTTTTCCCTGGGTAATTTGAAAAATTTAAAAATATTCTATGAGGGTCCCCAATCTTTCGGAAACTCAAAAATATATTGATTTTTATTCTAGCTTCATTTTAATGAAGCTACAGTGTGTTTTATCACTTGAGCCAAAATATGATGATTTCTAATGCATTTAGAGCATGTTTTTGCCTGACTAGAAGTAATAAAACATACTGTAACTTTGTGAAAAATGAAACATTTTAACATATTGTCACATATATATATATCGTCATATATCATCAGACGATGTTAGCCATGTGATGAGAACTTAGGTCCCTATAAAAAAAAGTTTCTAATAGAACGAAATAGAGACCATCTTTTTCAAAAAGTCTCTATTAGAGACCAAGTTCTCATCACTGTGTTACCCTTACTGGGGGAGCTATTTTTAGACAAAATTCAACATTTTCCAACTGAATTCAATATATTTTGAAATTATTCAATAAAATTCGTTTTTCTCCAAATATTTCGAAAAAATCTTGACAAAATTCGATAGAATTTGACAAAATTGACAAATCAAAATGTTTTCAGTCTTTAGTCTTTAGTCAAAGATCAATAAATATTCTAACTTAAAATTCTCTTAGAGAGAATAAACATACAATAATACAATAATACTAACAAACAATGAAATAGTCATCTTCTTGCCTCCTCATGTAATTCTTGAATCAAATCACGCATGTACTTTCGTTTCAAGAAAATATCATTAACAGACAGGGATAAAAATATACTTTCTGAATAAGTCTTTAAACGACGACAAAACACTTCGACGAAGAAAATCACATACATACCACAATCGTAAGAATTGCGTTGTTGAGTGCAGTCAAGATGCGACTTAAACTGTTGTTGTCGATTCAGTTTCGCATTGATATGCCTATATGATTTTTTCATTAAACAAATGGCGTTGTTTTCATTTAATTTACCTGCAGAATCATAATGATGATAGATTCCAGTGTTATTATCGAAAATCAATAAACTCCAATGCGTTCCACCAGACGTAGAACCCGAGTTGTGATTGTTTACTGCAAATATTATAATTTCGCTTTCTTTTGCATTGAGCGGTTCTAAAAATAGACCCACCTCTTGAGGTTCTTGAGCTAGTTTGATAAATTGCGTCACTTCTGGTGATACATAGATAACCTTTGAATTTGTTTTAGAAGTAAGCGTGTTTTCAAAAAACTCAAACATAAAACCAATCAACTTATCATTAAGCCATTCTCCATCATTCAATAGACAAATATCTTGTGTATTGAGACATGTGTTCCCATAACTTAGCACAGAACTCATTTTCCATCAATATTTTTTTTTATCTCCTAAAAGAAAAGAAAAAAACAAAAACAAAATATTTTGAGGATTGTTAGATAACGTTGGAATTAATTAGTAAGAGCGTTTTCAAAAAATTCAAAATTTGAAATACAACTCTCTTTTCTATCAATATATCCCCTAAAAACATCCTGTCTCACAGGAATTGGGACACCACATTTTGTGTTGTTTTTCACTTGGACGTAGCTAAATCTTAATAGGTGATCAGATTGTTTGACAAATATTTAGTCAAAAATGTAATGCAAACCAATTTTTTGTAATAAGTTCAATAATTTACAATACAGTAACCAAGGGATGTTCAAGCCAGATAAAAAAAATTCAATTTCTGTGTAATGCACTGCAACTATCATATAGGAAAGTCCATTTTTTAGCAGTTAGGATTTAGCTTGGATTGATTTTATTGGTTGTAATGTCAACAACATATGTCAAAAAGGTTCCACGTATATGTCAATAATTCATAAATGAATAATGAAATACTTCTGTGGATGTTCGATTGGTAAGTCAGCCCCCCTCCAACACCTGACATCGTCCAAATTTTACCAACACCCACTTGTTTTCGGTCGAAAAAAGGTCGATTTGGATGGAAGAGGTCAGGACAAGTCAGGATTTTTAATGACCAGCACAGACTTACTATAGAAAACACCAACTGGTCGGTCAAATTGGTATTGTAGGTAGAATAGGTATTGCTCTGACCCAACACCGAAATAATTTTGAAAACACTGGTCAGCCAAAGGTCGCTATTGTCAGGATAGGTCATGAATTGGTCACGAAAGGTTGGAAAATGTTAGTGTTATCAATTATGGGGTGGGTGGAGGGGGGGGGCTTAAGGCAGCTAGTAACAAATAATAACCTACAGTAAACAGTATTCAAATTTCAAGAGAAGTTATTATCTTAAATCATTATGACCAAGTTAAATAAAAAACAAACAAAGAAATATGAAAAGTTCTTTTTCTACTTTAAAGATGGAATAAATAAACACTTTTTCTTTACAGCTGTACAAATATAAACAAAATAAAAATACATACATACAAACAAATAAAATTAATAAGTAGTTTAGTACAGACTGCAAGAGCAAAACAGTACCACAGCACTTTTAAATTCGATTTTTAGTGGATTCCTCAAAGAGGGATCAAAATTGACAAATAATGGAGGTATCTTAGATTGTTGAGTGTGTTGAATAATCCTTATTGGATTCTCATTCCTTGATACTTGATTGCAAGAAAATTTGTGCAGGCATCTTAATTTCACAATTTTTTGCATTTTGGAGCATTTTCATCTTGATATAGTCACCAGGGCGAGTTCCTCATTTCTGAAATGTATGCTGAATGGATCCAGTAGTACCCTCCAGAGGGTACTACTATTTTCAACTAAATTTTGCACTACCTCAAGGGAAATTTTCGCATTAAAATTGAGCATTTTTGCAAAAGTCGTCATTTTTTTACAATTTGGTGGGTGGAAATTTGCCAAATCAAATTCTGCAAAATTTGCTAATTTTGACCCTTCAATTCACAAATTTAAATTCCGCGAAAATTTCTTCTTGCAAAAATTTCTTTCCTCAATTGACAGTCTAAAAACTTAGATAAATATCTTAACAAAAAGATGTGACAACTAAATCCTGACATATTCTTAAAAAAAGGTCCACCTGAAAAAACTAGTCTTGACATTTTTGACATTTTTTGACATTTTTCGATGATTTTAAGACTTTTTTTAACAATTTTCAATGTTTTTCTACATATTTCAACATTTTTGGACATTTTCGACTTTTCAACATTTTTCAACATGTTTCAACATTTTCTGACTGTCAAAAAATGTCAAAAAATTTCATAAAAAGTCAAGTGCGTCAAAAAATCACCAAGTCTGTGGGGGACCTTTAAAAATGGAAAAGAAAATATTTGAGATTTAAAGTAAGCTAAAAATAATTCTGGAAAACTGATTATTGTAAATGTAAATAAATAAATAGGATTTAATTGCTCCTTTTAATTTTAACAATGTATCTTCTATATTTGAAGCAAAAAGTTTTTCTTTTTTTTGCATTCGAACAGTATTACCCTTCCAAGACACCATCTTTGATATTCTGCATCACATCAATAATATCTTTATCTACAAAATTTGTGTCCATATCCATCATCTTGTCACTTGCGTTTTCATCCTTGTCCTCACTTATTTTTTGCGATCTTTGAAAATCCTGACTACCTCCACCACCACCACTACTAGCCTGACTCGATGCATATAATGTTTCTACAGGTATGGTATGAGATTGAGAATCAAAATAACATTCTAACTTTGGTTGTGTCTGTGTATTTTGTGCAAGGAATTTAAATTTACTTACTATACGGAGAATAACATCTTTCACTTTTGCTCGATCTAGAAAAGCACCTTTACATTCTTTGATTTCTCCATGAAGCAATTGCAACTTATCACGAAGTTTTCCAATATTTGCTCGCTGGCGGGATTTAACATCATTTGCTTTAATACACATACCTATAAGCGTTATAACAGAGTACAACTTGAAATAGTCAGTATCATCATCTATAATAATATACGCAACAACATCATACACTTTCACGATTTTTATTGGCGGTGTAGTAAATTTACATGATTTATTCACGAGAAAGTTTGCAACATTAAATGCCAGCATTTCGCTGAACTCTATGCCTCTTTTTGAGTTTGATAAACTGCTAACAATTTGTAGCATATTACGATGATGCATGTTAAATAACAACAAAATATTCCAAACTTTTTCCATTATGTTATGCCAATTATTTGCTTTGTATGTGTCTAAAATAGAAGCTACAAGTGTTGTCACATCATGTAATGTACTCTGTAGAATTCTTTCGATTGTTAATCGCATTGCTACAATAATTATAAAATTTAAATCTTCTGTTGAATACTTATCAGGGTAATTTTGAACAGATATTGTCATAAGTTTAATGATACATTGAAAATTATTGAGACGACTAAAAAAACACCTGCGTGTAGATTTAGGACTGAGTGGTGACTGTATAACATCAACTTTAATATGACTTGTTGTTTTTCCAATTTCTTCTGCAACTAAATCAGGTAACAGTATATTGAAATCACAACCACATTTTTTTAGTGCTTCAGTAAAGTCATCCACTGACGGGACCCATTTGTTTTCACTTTTTTCAAGTAATATGTACTTTGTTAAATGTTGATATGCAGTTTTCATTACCATAATATCTTGACAATAACAAAGAATATCCCAGAAACACTTACACGTTGTTGAAGTGAATTTACAGATATGTGGAACGTAAGAATCTACAATAGTACACAACAACTCGTTTTGATCTTCCACGCTAATATCTCTTTCCGCGTCAAACTCATCACAATCCATTAGATTGCAATACAAAGTTGTCAAAGCGGGTTTCAAGTCTATTGCTTCTCGGTATTGAGTAAAAAACTTTTCACCAGGAAATGTGTCAGGGAAATCGTTGACAAAACGCTTTGGTAGTGTTAATTCATTCTCCTTATTTTCCCCAAACTTGTCTTTGAAGAATATTTCTTTATTTTGAATGTTCGTTTGAGACTGTGACTGAAATGGGTCCTGTGAATCTTCGTAATCATTGGACATGTTTGACATCTGTGATATATCTTGCGAATAGTCTAGTTCATAGGTCACCAAGTCGTTATAATCGTCTTTTAGAAACTTTGCTTGCAAAGCAGATATTTCATTGGTATTCTTTTGAACGACATCAATCTTTTTCTTTTCTGTTAATAACGATGTTAACGAAATCTTTCTATGTTCAGCTCTTTTACCATGCACAAGATTTGGTAGAGGTGACAATGTGGAGCCTATTGGCTTGACTGCTCGTCGAGGGCTTTGAAATATGACAGCAGTAATATCTTTCTTTTTCAAAAAATCTGGAGCAACTAAATCCAAATCATCGTCCGAATCACTATTTATCTCGTTTTCCTTTTGTTCATCCATTTTGTTTAGAAAAGCTGAAATACAATTGTTTTGTTTCAATGAGATAAGAAAATCAGATTGAACAATTTAGAAAAATGTGTCATTCAAAGAAATTTAGTTCCCCACCTTCACACACTGTAGCCCTTGATAGCTACCATTAGGAAGGTTTTCAAATTTACTAGCACTGCTTAAAAAACAACTTGCAACATTGTCCTACTTAATCTTACATGGAAAATTATAGAATTATTTTATTAATGACTTTCTAAATCTGGTATGTTGTCGTCACAATAGGAGGCCAAATCTTTATTAGTGATTTATGATACCAGTCACATTTATTTACTAGTCCCTAAATAACAAATTTTACATTCCTAATACTTAAATTTCAGCAAAAAGACAGATTTTTAACTATTTTGGGCCCAATTTTGCTCAATTACATGTGGCTGGCCAATTTTGTCTTTCAGACTTTTTTGTGTTCTTAGATCAAAACGAATCTACTGAATTGTTTACATCAAGATTCCTACCAAAAATGGGAAATAGTTCCACCCCTACTAACATTACATCTCATTTAATCTAAATAAATTACTCTTGATATTTAGTGCACTTTAGCTGGACACTGTCAACAATTTTTTTTGGACGGGGTCTTTTTACAACTACCATAACATTATTTGATAAAGTAGGTATTAGGCAATGTAGCACAATTTTGAGTCAAATTGCGATAGGAAAGGATCTTGAAAAATAAGACAAATAAGCACAAAGAACTTTATAAAATGTGTGTATTATGTTTTGATAAAGTCAACCAATTCTGTAATACTCTTCTTAACTTCTTCATCAGCTTTTCTGACTTGAGCAGGCCACTTTTTAACGTAGGGTGAACTTCCAATAACATTCTTTAATTCATCAAACATCCTTATACATTCAAAAATGTTATCAAATGCTATAAGCCATATTTCTGTAACATCTTTCTTCATCGAAAACTTATAAAGAATTTCTATATAAATCACCATTGCTTTCTTTAATGCATCATCGTAGTATGTTTTAGTTAACCGAACTAATGTTAGCAAAACAACAATCATTTCTAACAGACAATACTCACTTAACTTAAGATCATAAACAAGATGAGATATTTTCATTAAGAGTTGATTAATACAAGCTTTTATGGTAACATTGTCTTCGCACAGTTCAGGGTTGAATATAGTAAATTGGTGAATCATGTGAAATAATGATTCTAATTCGTTTACATTCTGTGTATTGCTTGTGTCAATATTTGTCAGTAAATGTGAAAAATAACGAATATATGCAACATGACAATCATGAGAAATCAAAATTTTTCTTATTTTTTTTTCTGGGATAATTTGCAGTATGGCAGGAGTCAATATATCAAGATAAAGTACTTTTTTGTTTGTTTCTTCAATGATGGATAAGTCTCTATGTATAATATCCATTATCATTGGTAATGCCTTTTCCAACTCATCTCTTAGATTTTCTGTTTCTTCTGTCACCCAAGTAGAAAACATTGATATAGCAGCTAACAAAACAGGACTTTGAAAATATTCAGTGATTTTGTCTTTGTATGTCGTTAACAATTCAAACACAGTTGCCATAATATTCTTAAGAGATTTGAAGACTTTTGAAATAAAATCAAAGTCTGTTGCTAACGGATTCAATTCAAAACAATCTGAGCAAATGTAATTCAAAATGTTCTGAGAGACGAAGAGTGAACTTTCTAGAAATAAATCTTCGTTCGGATCTTCTAAAGTCACTTTCTCAGGGTATAAGATATTCATTTTCAATTCAACAGAAATCACTGTCAAGAGAAGAAAATTAAAATGTTTTACTGATTCAACTAAATTAGAGTCGAAGATCCAATCTTTATCATACGTTTTCATACAGTAATTAATAAGTACAATAACAGAACGTTTTACGTCACCTTTTACATGCGACTGCATAATATGCTGGCTACCAATATTAACATTCTTTAGAATAGTAGTAAATGTCTCTTTGTCTGACTCTTCAATTTGAATTGAACTATCCAGCATTATTTTGAAAAGCCTAGAAATAACTCGTAAATGGTTGAATTTGTTCAATTCTTGATCAGTCATGAAACTTTTTGTTATACTTTCAAGATATTCTAGAAAATCAGGATTCAATTTCCCATCATATTGAAAAAGAGTAAGAAATAATGACTCTACTTTGTCAGCAAGGTCAAGGTTCTTTTCGTTTTCCTCGATAAACAAATGGCTTAGTTGTGTGAATAATTTCTTGCGAAGAAAAAAATACACTCCTTCGTCAAGTTTAGATATTCCAAGGAGGATGTTGATTGCGTCGAGATATAAATGCTTCTTGTTAGACTTATTAGATGGATCAAATAATTTGAAAATTTCATCTATCAATAACTCCCCATATCGGTTCTTAAAATATATCCCAGGATCTCTATGAGCAAAAAACGAAACTGCATTAATCCCAACAATGTTAAATGTATTGCCACTTTCTTCAGTAGGTTTTGATTTTAAAAGTCTCAGTAAAAACTCTGGATGGATTCCTTCGTATAGTCGAGCGATAACATTTTTTTCGATTGTTAATTCATCACTAACTTTTGAGAGCACCATCAAGACAGCAAGTTTCTCGCTATCAGATGTATGTGTTTTAAGAGAACGTAGACATTTTTCGATAACTTCCATTTTGAATAATGAGATAAGTATACTGATAGACTGCAGAAAATTATCAAAACTACAGTAAATCTTCAATTCAAAGCATTCATTCGAAATTTGCAACAACAACAGCGTAACACGGCTATCATTATGGAATTTCGCATGCGTTTCCGAGTTCACTCGGTTTTGACAGAACTCGATGGGTCCGACAATGTCATTTATTTTATTTTTCGTGGCTTATCATGCATAAAGTTAAAAGCACACTAACCCAGAAAGCTCTTCTATAAATAAGATATGTTGACCGTTCAACTAGCCTCTAGTATTACGAGGCTCATCTTGATACTATCCGGTTAATCTAGGGATATACTGAGATGAATTGCACACTGTGTTTGGTCGATATCATTATGTCCATCTGCCAAAATAGATAAAATTAGGTTTGATAGGTGCTTCTTTACTTATTAGAAAATTAATTGACAATATAACAAACTAGCCATTTTAGGTTTGATTAATAACATTTTTGCTGATGAATGATAAGTAATATTTGATTTTTAAAATAATTTTAATCCTCTCTAACTGTAAATTTCATTAACCAATCATAAAGCACGAGGGGTAAATATCACTCTCTTCAAAAGTGTACGAGAATTATGTTTAAACAATAGAATTTCCATGAGATTTCTAAAAACACGATAGGAGTTTGGGTCAATGTACGAGAGTTTTCATCAGTGATGTACCCCTCGTTCGTACATAGAGTTGCCTTTATACACTCCTGGTTTTCTTGGCTAGGGTCGTGACTAATGCGCAGTTTCGGTTTTTATATTACCACCCGGTTCCTCTGCTGAACACAAATATCGAAAAACCCGCTTTTTTTGGAAGAGTCGGTTGTTTTTGTTCGGAAAGTCGGGTTAATTAATACCAGGAAATTTGATTATTTTTTAAGACACGTAAAATTCCAGGTTGCATAAAGTGCCTTCTCCAAACTTTCACTCGCTAAACAATAACATCTTTACCACTTATCGCTTGTCAGCGCTCTGATTGGCTTAAATCTTATTCTATCTTCCATTCTCCCCGCCATGACTTGATTACCTTAGATATTCTTGCTTGATTTGAACCTAAAGTCAGAGGTAAGCGAGACGCCCATTTAGTGCTAATGAGTAAAACGGCGCGAAATATCTCAGATAACCATCGATGTCATCAATACCAAGGAGAAATTTGACAGCACGAATGCCATTCGAGTCACAAGGCGCTTATAGATAGAAGCAAAAGCACACTCCGGAAGAGTTATTTAGTCAATTAATTTGTTTTCGTCGAGAAACCTTAAATTTAACCATGGTTCGTACTTTGGCTGATGGAGGCTCGAAGAAAGGTAAGAATCTTTTATTTTGAAATCAATGTTTTGTTTACTTATTTTGTTAGATGATATCCATCATGGCGGCTTATCCAACCATGCATGCTTTCTCCTTGATTACACGTTGTATACACCATACTGCGTAAAAATTTTATATCTTAATTTGCATCATAATCATTTCTTATTTGATTAGTAATTTTTAAGGGGTTTAAAGGAAAAATTTCATGTTGGAATATCTGCTACTGCTACTGCCCAACCGTCATTTTTTTTCCACGTTTCTTTTTATGGAAACTGTTGTTCATTGTTAGCTTTTATGAGACAAATGTAATGTTATTATTTTCAAATTACTATATGGATTACTGAATGAATATTTTAGTTATTGTATAATTTTTCTTGTACTTTTAGCTGTTGCAGCTAAAGCTCCACGTAAGAATTTTGGTGGGAGCAGCGGTGGGTCAAGCAGTGTCTACAATAGTTCTCCATCTTCGAACAACTCAAATTTTGGATTGTGCAATCACGCTAAAATGTGGCCAACTCCTAATTGGCAAAAAGGTATGTTAATCAATTGAATTTTCATTTATATTTTATTTGATCCAGTTTGATCCCACTTGATCCATACGAACCAGATCAGAGGTTTTTAGTTGATGGATATATTTTATTCTTTTGCACAAAGAATTTGATGTATGTACCATAAAATATCCAAGTGTAAAAACAATGAATCATTATTTATTTTTTATTTTTATTTTTCGTGTGTTTTAATAACACATATTCGTACAGTAGAATCTGGTATTTGTATGATTATGAAACTGACTAACTATGTGTTATATTTATTTTTATTATAGAAACAACATTCTGAAACTAATAAGAAATTATTCTTCAAAGTTGACCACTAAAAAAGTCAGTCAACAAATGAATAACTATATTGTCCGTACAAAACAACTGTTAAGTTTGTTTTTAATTTTACGCATTAATTAATTTTTTGCATTAATTTTACGCCACTGTGTCTATTCGTCTATTTTTCTTATAACCTAGCAAGTGGCTTATGGTGATGCAACATACATAGTAACAGAAAACATTTATTTTATAATAAAGGAGTTTTGATAATAACGATTAAAGAATAAAAATGAGATGGACTTAAGAAATCATTGAAATTTTCTTGAAACGTTCTCTGAGAAAAAATCACTGCTCTCAAAATATTCTAAAGCTTCAAAATAAACTAAAAACTACCCCCCACACTAAAAGCATACAAGGTTTTATTTTTTTTACCATTACTAGACTTTTTTTATACAAGCAACTATTATAAGCAACTTAAGCTCAAAAAAGCTCAAAAATTCTGATAGATAACAACTTTCTTTTTCACTTGGCGCAAAATATAATTTCCGCCATGTTTTAAAACAGTGTTGATGTATAGTGATACCACGCACTGACTTTCTTGTTAAATGCGTAAAATGTCCTTCATTATATAATCACACACACACAAATGTCATATATTAAGCTACTAATCAATTTTGAGCCTCAAAATGGTAAAAATAATTGAGTAACTTTAAGTTGCTTGGATAATAAGGTGTATTAACAGTTATTTCAAATAAATCAGCATTGGTAGAAAAACTGCTGATAAAACACAGTGTATTGGGCTTTTATTTCTTGTGATGCAAATATCAAGATCAACTTAGCTTTGTCTATCACTACATTTTACAACCATAATCTTGTTCTTGATTCTCTTGATTCATCCCGAAATTGGATTTTCTTGATATAGAAAAACAAAAACACAAAATTTTTCTTCATTCTTTGACTTATTTTATTTTTGAACTATTAAGTTTATTTAAAATATTTCGTCAAACAATATCATTATTTTGAATGTATAGATGTATTATTAACTAATGATAATCAAACCGTCATAAAGAAACAGAATGTGTCTATTCACAATGTTGAAGAAATGAGTGTCAGTAACCATCCATTTGGCAACAGTAAATGTTGATAGAAGTAAAGTGAACGAACTCCGCTGCAATTGCAAATGTGCTTCCTGGACATAACTCCCTACGATTGAGTTGTAGATATTCTTTTGTTGCTAATGCAATCTCTTCAGAATCCATCTTATCTATATTAAATACAGGTTGACACTTCTGTGTTCCCCGAACCAAGTACTGAGGTGTCTGCAAGTTTTCCTGACATACTGCCATCACAACATCAACATGTTAGTTAATATACAACATTGCTCTTAAGTAGCTTCAGAACGGGGACTTAATATGTAATCACCATAACTTTTCAGGCGTTTTCCAAGTTGGTCAGTGACTACTCCACAATACTAAATTATTCTGTGAGATTTTGTGGTTTGCTTGTTGTTATTTTGTTCCACAACAATTGGCTCTGGAATATTGAAATCACTGGTTTATAGAACAGTGGTGGGTATTGGTTCTTTTTGATGATCTTCTCTGCTCTCTCAATACTATCAGAAGTTCTTCCAGTTACTGCAAGAATGATAAATTCTGTGAACAAAACCCTCACAACTGAACTATTGTAACGTCTTGGGGCTACCACATGGAAATTTATGATTAGGCCTGTATCTGTTGGTTTGCAGAACTACTTTTAATATATTTTATGACCATTTCGGAGAAATGGTGTCTTCCATTATGTTCTATTTCAATTCCAATTGTTCTTGGTGTTCTTCTATGGTACTTATATGCAAGTTATATAGTAAATTAGACTCAATTTTGTTTACATTGGACTATAGCATGCCAGCCTACATATTCATGGTACAGTTGAACTGGCATATGTAAATTCCGAAACTTTGCAAAACTGTTTCCTAATTTATCTAGTATATTTCATACAAATTAATTACAGTTAATACATACAGTTAATTTATTCTTTTTGTTCCAGGTATTAACAACTTCTTTAAAAAATCGGAGAAACCTGCTGTAGACGAAGAACCAGCATCAAGCTCTGATTCTTCCGAAAGAATGGAAGATGGTGATGTTGTTGTTACCTCAACAGTCAGCGGTGGTAGTCCATCGGGAGCAGGAGGTTCATCATCATCTTCATCAGCTGTCAATCGTGTCTACTCAGATGAGGAAGATAAAGAAAACATTGACCCATCATCAAGTCCTGAGCGATTGTCACCTAAGTTAAATAATCGTAAAAGTGACGGTGGTTCTGATACATCCTCTCCTTCGCCAAAACAAAGACGTAAACAATCAGGTAAGCAGAAGGCTGGACCGTGCAAAAAGAAAAAGAGGGTTGTTTTACACGAAGATAGTGACGATGATTAGAAATAGTTCCCCCGAGTGAATTCCAAAAGTTATGTCTCACAAGATGAGAGTAAAGGTGGTCAATGTTGTTTCATGAGAATTCCACCAACGAACTTTCACGTCAAGAGTTATTTACTGAGAGATATTTTTGAGCAATATAAAAACTCTCATAGAATTTATTGGTTTGTAAGAACGATTTTAAAGTTCGTGTTCCGAACATTATAATGATGAAATATTAATTTAAATTTATTTGAATCTAGAATATGGTCAGGTTGTATTTGACAATTATCTACTCTTTTTATTGTTGGAAAGAAGAACTAGTTAGGAAGTTCAGAAAGTTACTAAAGAAATTTAAAGATGAAATTTTGGCAATGCTTATATAATGAAGATTGGATCTAATTGTTATGGTTTTGTTTACATATGATCAGAGCAAACTGTTTGTGCCTTTAGGCATTCTATTTCTATGTTTGGGTTCCTATTTTTTGACATATATATCTTTGCCATTTCTGAATAGGAAAAAAAAGGCTATTTTTTGTGAATGGCAATTTATTTATTTTTTCCTTGTTTCCCAACTTACCTTAAGTGGATAGAATTTTGTGCGATCAAAATTTTGCTGTTTTAAATTAAATCCATATGAAATCAATAAATTTTGGCTGACCACAAACTTTAATTCACGCAAGATGGATATTTTTTAGTTTTAAGTTTATTTGGCGATACTCATTAAACTAAGTGAATTCAAATATAAGTGAAAATAGTTGCCATAAATGTTTTTTACCTTGAGTTGACTTGTTTAAAAAATCTTAAAGATTTCTTTTGATTTGTTCTTTCTTAAATTGTTTTCCCTGGTGTAAAATTAGATCCATGTGAAATTCTCCATGTAGGGTTTAACCGCAAAATTAAATACATTGTATTACAAATTAAGTCCATGCGAAAATATATTGTAAGGTATTTTGTGTTTGTTGCACTTTTTCAATGTTGAATTTTTGGTTCAACTAGTGTTTGTTTGCACTTGTAAAAGGGATTGTCGCTAAATTTGATTGGTTCAAAATGACATCAAGCTGCATCCTAATTGGTTAATGTAGAAATTTTTTCTTCTCTTTGAATTGAGCCAATTAGCTTTCTAACGATGTAATCTCTAACCAATCTAATGGCATAAATAGCTGGGTACATAGCACTTTCCTTCTGTCAGTTGGGTCTTGTTAGTAAATTTGCTATTTAATTGGTTGAAAATTATGTCATCAAGAGCCTTATTGGTTGGTTTCAAAGTGTCGTCATTATGCATTATTTGATGTTGTATAAAAACGTTACAAAAGTTACAAAAATCGATCAAAACATTACATTACTGTCTTATTTGCAATAGCATCACTGACTTCAGACAGCTGTTTCAAAAAAGAGAAAGTGAAAGTAATGATGTAATGATGTAACAATGTAATTTAAGTATTTTGCACTCAAATTTTATTTGTAAACATTGTCATATAAATTTTGTATGATTCTTGATGGTTTTTTTTTTGTCATAAGAAAGTCTGAACAGTCTAAAATTAACTTTCATTTTTTTTATTTCTGTTAAGACTTCGAAACTGTCTCATTTCATGTGCACTAATGCTGATAAATGTTTGTTTTTTGTAAGATTAATTCAATAATTTCATAAATATTGTTGTCAGCTGGAAAGGGTGCGTTAGCAATCATGATTAATACATAAAGAAAGTTATGTTGAGCACAGAACCTTTCATAAAAGGAATTTATACTTCTTCTGGCAATTTATATTTTTGGCTGCGTTTTTATTGGTTGGTGTTTTTATCCACTTTAACAAAATATTATAAATATTTTTCCATTTATTCATTCATATTTTTGTAAAGAGGTGTCAAATTGAAGTTGGATGCAGACATATAATTGGTTGATTATAACATGAAAATATTGATTGGTTTACTGACTAGCAGAAAGCTGCTAATTCTTTTAGAGCTAGAAATTGTAATGTAATGCTTTCGAACAGACAAGTGTTTTTCATGATGTTATCATTATCCAATCAAATGACTGCTCTAACCTTTGATGGTCGCTCTATAAAGAGTTCTTCATATTAGTATAACGTTCGTGGGTTTTTAACTTGTAAATCATTTTTTTGAGATATGATACAAAAACTTTTTATGTACATTTTTAAAGACTGTAAATATACCTTCTTCATACATATGTAGTTTCTTTGGATGAATTTTTTTTTATTTTGACCCCCTTTCCTTCCCCTCTTTAATGTAGAACATTTTCACTACGGAAAGTATTGATGTAGGCAACAGTGAATATTCTGGCCGGAAGCTACCCCCTGGGGGATGGAATAAATAAGCTTTTTCCAAAAACCTGGAAAACCTGGAAGAAATAAGTTCCTGTGAAGAAAAAAATGGTGATTTTTTGAAAATAAGCATGATTTTTAAGCAAATTTTACCATTTTTCTAGCATTTTTGGACATTTTAAGTAGAGTAAACAAATAATTTGTATGGTTTACACCTTTATTTTACCTAAAACAGTCCTTTTTTCACATTTTTACCAATTTTTACCAGTTTTACCTTAAAATCATGCATAGTGAAATGCAAAAATAAGAGTGTGGAATTTTTGTGGCTGGGGAATAAATAAGCAATTTTGACCAGAATATTCACCATTGGAATAACATGAGCTGAGTTATACTTCCTTATAATATTACAATTTATTTAGCCACTTGGGCATTGTTTGGTGAGAATTCTTCAAAT
>JAUKPT010000392.1:0-20658 GCA_032273505.1 Nanomia bijuga | reverse complement strand
GATGGATTTTGAAAAAGATAGAAGAAATAAATAAAGAACTAGACCAACGTGTAAAACATTGTATGAAATAAATAAAGACCACATTTTTACTTACTTCAGTATGTGTGTAGAGCATAGAGTGCTGTCGTGGGAATGATGTAAGATGGCGAATGTTTAGAGATGGGTTCAAAATGTGGTTTGGGATTGATTTATTGATTTATTGATTTTCTTTTTTTTCAGTGTCCGCTATAAACAGGTACAGCGAATCAAAATAATAAAAAAATTTGTCCGCTATAACCAGTTGTCCACTATAGCCGTGTCCACTATATAGAGGGTCTTTTATAAGAAAATTATTGGAATTCTGCCAGGACTAAAAGATTCTGTCCGCTATAGCAAGGTGTCTGCTATATAGGATGTCCGCTATAGACAGGTGTAACTGTATTTATGTTTTGAAGATATATGTTTATACGTCCCCAGTGAATAATTCTGATAACTTGCAAACTTATATCTAAATCAGCTTGAAAAAATGAGATTTCGTTTTGAAATGTTTGCAAGTATTTAATGAGTGTGCTTTTGATTTGCTTTAATCCAGAACGTTCTTCCAAGGAAAAATGTTTTATTTTTACATTTTTATACTTAACACGGTCTTATTTACTACTATTTTATGTTATTTTGGGTAATTGGTAAAAAAGTTAGTACCTTTAGTACCTTAATTTGAGTAGTACTTTTGAGTAGTATTTTTCTAAAAATAGAATTGCGCAATATTTTGCATGAAATATTACCCAGAATGCATTACGCTAAACATCGTCTTTTGATTTTAAATAATTGTTAACAAAATATTAAAAAAAAAAAAAATCAAACTCGTAAAAGCACTGGGAACGAGGGTATAAAAAGTATTGTTTTAAAATTATCTAAAAATAATAAATTTATTTTCAATAATAAAATCTCAATTACTAAAAACGTCGATTCTTTAACAATGTTCGTCCTATTTCCAGTCTAAGTCATTTGTTTACAATATCAGAATAATACACGTTTGTATTAAAAAGAATGATTATGTATATCATCAGGTATTGTCCAAGTTCATGTAAATGAACTTGTCAATATACTTTAACACACGTAAAGTATGAGCACTTGCCATTATACCATTTAAGCAGTTTTATTCATTATAATAGATACAAGAACACTGCGCGGTTTTGAAGGCAAAATGCCACAATGTAAACATCCCGTGACGTTATGTAAATGGTCTATATGAGCATTCTTAGAGAAATTATTACGAAGACCACCATATACAAATATTACATCGATCGTCTTAAACACTTCGTAAACAAACATGGCGAAATTGTTTTGTTGTTGCTTGGTGAAGGAGATATGGCCAGATCCTAAAAAAGAAAATGGAGAATATTGGCGATATTGGATGTGTATTTTAAATAACAAAGAGACATAGCCTACTTTATGACATAAAAATCTTGCGTCGAGAAAATAACGCTGGTATTTTAATTTGTACAATGAAAATGCCTTTTTTCGTATTTTTTTGAGTTTCCTGCCAGGAATCATCTACATATTTGCCATTTAATTAGTTGAAAATTACAGTTTCTTATCGGTTGATTTCTAAATGTCATCATTTGATGTCGAGGGATGGTTAGTGAGGGAGGAGTATTTGAAAATAATCAACCCACCTTTCACTCTTTTACAAGAGCAACCAATTTCATTTCTTCAAGTTTACTTACAAACATTTTTGCTGAGTCACCGGACGGCAATCGGACAGTGTGGTAGGTCACGTTCTTCTTCTTCAAGAGGTGTGTTTTGGCCACTTGTAGTTTAAACACAATCGAATCATCCACTAATTTCGGTTCACCTGCAACGAAATTACAGAGGGTGAAAATCAGCAAGAATAACTTTTAAATGATAATCAAGCTTTATAGACGAGTCAATCAAGATGAAATGAGGACCAACCAAAATGCAAGATACAAAATGCAGTGATAAAAAAAGTCACTGTAGAGCAAAAAGTAGGCAAAATGTATACCACCTTTTTCAAAATGCAGATTTTATATAGACCATATTTTTCAGCATTTTCCAAAAATGCGAAAATATTTAAACTAATCTAAAATCGCCCATAAAGATGGCGTAATAACGGCTAGAAAGCATGAATTTGGCTGAATTTTATCTCTTCTATTTTGGGTGGTATTAAATTTCGCATATTTTGTGACGATTTTCACGCGAGAAATATTAACTGAAATATTTTTTCACATTGACATCCAGGGCTATGGCAATTTCATGGTGCAGTAAATTTAGGTTTTAACCTGTAACAAATAGCAAATTATTTTTTTTTGTAAATTCTTCAAGTCAATAGTATTTAGCAACACCAAAAAACCTATTTTGGGTGCTTTTTGGTCAGTTCCAGTATAAAAAGGGCGTAAAAGGGCACCTCTAGAAAGACTTGCATTTTTAAAATGTTTATATTTACAAATGGATTACAGCTGGATTAAGTATATTTGTATTTCTACTGGCCAAGATAGATGAGATTGAAATTGGCGAACTTGGCAAAATTATGCTGAATAAGCAGTTTTTTGGGAACTTTTCACACTGATAACTCCTGATTATTTAATCCAAACATTGACCTTGAGAATTTACAAAAAAATCTACTTTTGCAATTTGTTACAGGTTAGGGTTAACTTGACTGGACTAACAAGCAAGCCCTATTAATGGCTCTTACCTTCAATATTGTCGAATGACAACCCCCAGTCGCTCGACCAATCGTTAAGCAGTTCAGTTTTGCTGACGTATACAATATGCTGATTGGTTAAAAACAAGTAATCCTTCTTTAAGTAATTCTTCTTTTCGTCATCCGGAAACACAACTGGATGCACATGCAACATGTAAATGTCTGTTTTCGTCCACTTGCTATTGTCCGTTTTCTCAAACACGTTGCGCCCATCCACGTCGTACATGTTGTACGGACGAAGGATTTTGTCCGCAGGGAAGACACGTGTATTGCGGACACGTGTAATGGTTTGGGCTCCAGTCGTTGTGCTCTTTAGACCTTCAAACGTGCTGTTCGCCAAGTCGACCACACCACCGGCCGGTCGTACCACCACCCCGATCAAACCTGGAAAGAAACGGACAAGATTCAATAAGGATTTGTCTTCAAATGAACCATTTGATTGATTGGAGATTACATCATGAAGAATCTGATTGGTTCACTTCAATAATTTCGAATTGAGTTATGGTTTTAACAAAACCTTAATCAATTCAAGATATTCAACCAATCAAAAGACAAATTTACCTATAATTTGTAGAAAATCCATAATGTTCTAGTTATCAATAGGATCCACATATTCGTGTCATTATTGAAAGCGATTTCGATTTCAGTAGATCTTAAATAGATAATTCGGGTAGCATGAATAAGATCCCGATAATAAGATCCCACTTCGCCAATATCATAGGTGCTACTAATTGTTCTCAAAGGAATGTGGGATCATATTCAAGTAAAAGTATGATCTTTTTCAACCAGTAGTGTATTCTTCTTCAGTGAGAAAAAGTGGTCTTATCTCATCGGGATCTCAATAAGTATTCTGTAGTTGGATTTTGTTCACCTAAAAGTGGGATTATGGGCAAGTATTTTCGTGTTCTTAATAAAAAAATTAACCAAAAACATACGAGATAGACTGATACATTCAGGATTTTAACATGTTTTTTTTTTCAGATGTCTCTTGGGATCTTATTCAGTTGAAATTATAAATCTATGTAATAACATCCAGGTTTTTACTCAGTAGAATTGGTAAAAAAGGGGATTTTTATAATCTGATTTAAGATCTTATTCATACGTTTTCTTCATAATTCGTATATTGCAGAAATCAAAACGAATTATTTGTGCAATTTATAAATGAAAATTTATATCCTTTTGTTCGTATTTGTAGGGGAGGTCAAATTGCACTTCCCAATCCTGGTACGATTCTTAAGACAATGTACGTTTTACAGGGATGAAATAGCAATATTTACACTTATCATCCACACCAACCTTACCGTTTATTAGACCCCCTTCAATTAAGCACAAAAAGAGTAACTTTGTGTCAATTCTCACTTATCGTATAGGTAAGGGAAGAGGGTCTAAAAAAGTAAATAAGAGTTAGTTACTACGTCTCACCTTTTCCAATACCTTTGAAGAAACCTTTAGCATGATCTGCTTTCGCTCCTTTCACAGGTTTCGTCACAATCCCAGTCACACCCGAAAATATCCCATTGACGAGCTCTTTTCCCCCTTTCAGCAAACCCCGTCCGATATTCTGCGGACGTTGACTCATCGATTGTCTTCTGCTCTGTTGATACTCGTCGTCCATCGTTAAGCGTGCCAACGCTTTCCCGACCGTTCCCGTAATTCGGGACACAGCAACGGACACTCCACCGACCGTGCTATCGATCAGACCTTTCACACCGTACGCCAAACCTTCAACGAACTCGTCCGTGCCTTGGATCAAACCTAAACGATACATTTGTCATTTTATTACTTGGAAATTGCATTATGAAGAAGCTGATTGGTTTACTTATGGTTTTAACATTTTGAATTGAGCCAATCAGATTCTTCAAGATGTAATAAAAGAAAATCATTTTTTTTTGCGATATCCTTTGCACATTTCACGTATTCACATACATTAATTACCGGAAATTTTGGACATTTTATATTTCGAACATTTAAATTTCGGACAAAAACTCAGTGCGATATCTCGAAAATTACTTATTAAATCAGGACTTCATACTTAGTTTAAAATACATGGATATATAAAAAGCTGGTTTATCGAACCGATTTTCTTATATAAGGGCCTGTCCAAAATTTAAACTGTTCGAAATTATTGGTGATTAATGTACTTACATATTCATTTGTTAAAAAAAGATGGACTATAGTTAATTAATAAAAATAAAAGTGAGTGGAGCCACGAAGGGAGGAAACGTGGGGGGTGCACAAACGAATCGAAATCCGACAGTGTAATAAACAATTTTCTTATCGTTAAAATAGATATTTCTGCGAAAACTAACTCAAGAGCAACTTTAGCCAAAATCCGACAGTTTTATAAAAATCCGACGACTTGATAAAAAGTGGGCGACGCCACTGCGAAAGTTTCTCGTTATAAATGAATAAACAAATAGGCTACAAAGTACTGTAAATTTGCCGTTTGATTGGTTGAAGATAAGTTCACCATTATTAGATTTCACAAAAACATCAATTGATTACATTTTTTGAATAAACCAATCAGTACTGATGCAACGATCAATCAAATTTGCCCATAAATTGTAGATGATCCCTAAAAGATTCTTACCTTGATATGGTTCGTAGAATAGGTTCTTCGCCCCCTGCCCAACCCCCGTGATGAGGGTGTAGGGGTTCCCCAAAACATCGAGTCCCAGCACTAGCACGTAGAGTTGCTCGATGGCTTTCGATTGATAATGTTTGGAGATTCCCTCGATCAACTGACCACTACTTAACATCATCGAGTTGATTTCGTAACAGGCGAGTTTAAACTCGACGTCCTGCACCTCAGTGATGGCAGGTCCCACACTCTGCATCAACAGACTGAGGATATCAGAATTCCCCTGACTGTTCCATGAGAAGCTGACGTGGATTTTCAACGGTGACACGTGGAAGTAATTGAACACATATCGTTTCTCTTGTTGCGTCGCTTGGAAGTCTGGGCTCGACTCGAGTTCCATATTTGCAAACGCTATATCGGATTTATACTGTTCTGTTTCCCCCTCTTTGAGTAGTTCGTTGGTAAACAGGTCTATAAGCGCATACAAGAAAATCGTGTCGAGTCGAATGTCCATCTCTTGCACTAAAATCTTAAAGTACGTCACTTCGTCGATTACGTTCTTATCACCGAGTTTGGTTATTAAACTAAAATCGATGAACGGTTTTTGTACGTTGTCCCCGGCAACAGAAAGTGGTGGTTCGACTATATGAATGACGGTGGGAAAGGTGGACCCAGGCATGTGGCTGTCTACTTGTAGTGTGTTTATGCAGCCGCTGATACTCATGCGGTTAGGAAATAACGTGTACTTGAACTCGAGTCCAGAGTGTAACGTTCGTTGGATCTTTACTTTTTCCGGTTTCGTGACGAACATTTTCTTGTAATCGACCTCGTAAACGACCTCGTGGTCAAGGACTTTAATACGGGCCGCTTTCCCGGCCGATTGGGACAGTGAATTTGTATAACCCTTTTCGAGGACTTCTGACATTTTCTTGTCGTACTTCTTCCATCGTCCTTTACGGATGTATTTCCAAACAATAGGGCTCTCGTAGATGGAGATGTAGCCGACTTCTTGTCGTTTCTCGGCATTCACGAGCGACAATCCAATACTCTTAATACTGAGGTTGATTTCTTGGGACGGTCTCGACACTTGCTCCTGAATCGCGAAATAAGCAGTTTTGAAATTATCTGTGAAAAGAAGCACACGTTGGATGCCATCTAAAAACGACACCCAATATATTTTCGTTGTATCAGCATTCGTTGACGACGCTGACAAACTGTCTTTGGTCGTCGGTTTACCGACTTTCATATGTCCAAAGTTGTTTCTACCGAGTTTAATTTTCGTTTGTAAAACGTTATTCTCGACGACGCTGCACACGAGTTCTTGTGTTTTCGTCGGGTCGTCCCACGTGTACAGTATTGATTGGTTGTAGGGAAGGACGTGACCTTCTTTGAAGTCGGCTTGTTTGTAGCTTATCGTAGTGTTTTGCTTGCACATGTTCTCGATACGAGCGGGGGCAGCACCCGGGAAGTACTCATCGAATGTGAGAAAGGAAGACGAGTCTTTCTCCTGGTACGTCACACAAACTCCCCCAATCTCGTTCTGAAAACGAAGCAAGATGGTCTTTCCCGATTCCGGGTTGAATCTTGCAGAGTCCATCCTGTTAATGTTGATATAAAGATTCTTTGGTGGTAAACATGTCGGCCAGTACGGGATGCTACTTTTTGGCTGAATCGTGTACCTTTCGGCCGTTTCGCTGCCCGCTTCGATCATACTGATTGTGTACGAACTCAAATTGTTAATCATATTGTGAGGTGTAAACGTCACTATTTTCGTCAGTGCAAAATTCGATAAACTAACTCGGACACCAATTTCGAAGATGCGTCCATTTTCTTCGGACAATCCGAGTAAACATCCAGACCCGACCGTATCCACTGAAAATTCGTCAGACCACTGAGACCATGTTCGATAATCTTTTATACTCAATCGGGCCTTCTTTGTTTTCGCTTCCACTTGGAACATGACCGCGTCGCTGAAAGCGTGTGGATGTTCATGCTCAACCTCGTTCCCAACCCCCTGGTATTTCAGCGTCTTTCCGGTTTTATTCAGCATCCAGTACGGACTATAGAAAGTCACATTCAACGTACCCTCTTGCAACTGGAACAAACCCAATTCTAAACATCGGTTAACGGTTTTCGATTTCGATTTCAACGAGAATGAACTAATTCTTGAAGGTTTTCTTTTCGTACCGGATATCAGCACCCTCCCGCTCCACTTCAACCCCATGTAATTTTCAATGAGCAAATCGAGATAAGGTTTCTTCTCCACATTGACCGTGAAAAGCGGCCAGTTCTTACCGCCCTCTAACTTCTTCATTTTGGACATGCTTTTCGACTTGTAGTATATATCGTATGGTAAGTAGTTGTGAAGGGTGATGTGTGGATAGCAGCTGATGACGTATTTCGGGACATTTTTGGTCATCCCTCGAATCAACGTGTACTTGTCGTGCTCCATCACAACCTGAATAAAAAAAGACTCGCTCTCTCCGTCGGGATGAAAACATGCCAGTGGTGTCGCCTTACCGGGAATGAGTTTCGTCCAGTCGAGTGGGGATTCTGAATTGCCAAATGCGTACCCTACAGGCGAGAGGTAGAATTTCGACTGATATGCCAGGACGAGTGGGATGGAGTAACTCGAATTCGGTTCGATAACGGTTAACTTTGAGACAGTCTGTTGGTCTTTCAAACTCACTTCCATGGAAATCGGGAAATTATTCCAGATGGAGAGAGGTGATCGGATTGAGACAAAACGACGACCGTTGATGGCGTCAATTTGTACAACGACCGAATATGAGTCGCCACTAATCGGTTCGAGGTCGTGCAACACAGCACCGGGTCTCTTTATAACAATGTTCTTAATCTTCTGATACCCTTCCACCTGCACAGAAATAATCGGTAACTTCTGATTGAAGAGACCCGCAGCTGTCGAGTGATCGTCATGGTGACATAGCCCCGTTTGCGAAAATTCGTCCAATGAAATTTCCTTCTCCGAGTCGACACCTTTCAAATGTTCGTTGAGTTGTATGGTGACTCGTTTACCGAGTTTGTTTGACACGATGTATGGGTATTTGATACTACTCGTCAGTGCAAACGCATCTGCACAATCATCTTCAGCATTCATAAACGCACGTGACATTTCAGTCAACAACGAAATACTTTCTTTCGTCAGCGTGATATTCAAATCATCAGTTGACGTCACACTCAGAGATGTCATCGGTTTTTGTAATAACGCTGTGTCGTCCGATGGATCATCATGATGTACGTCATCATCTTCTGTGACATACTTGATGCTGAGCGCCCAACCCCTCTCTTTATCACCTTCAATGATTGGTTCAATGATTGGTTCCCATTCTGCTACGCGGTCATTGTAATATGTTGACGTCAGCGTTAAATCGACGCGACCAGAGAGACGACCCGTCCAGTCATCGACTTGCGCTTCGAGCTTTGATTCAAAACGTAGAAGTGAGGTGAGCGAGTCACCGATATATCCTTGAACGGAGAACAAGATCTTTTCAATTTTAATTACGAGTTTCTCCTTATGTGCATGCGTTGCCATGTCCGATTGCACAACGTCCACATGATCTTCGCCGTACGTTGAAAGAATACGTATTTGTCGGGCAGTAAGTTGGCGTTCTTTTCCGTCGTAGAATTTCACGATGCATTTCTTGTACTCCTTGTCGACGATCACTTCCTTAATCGTTCCCGTGTACATGTTTATCTCGTCACCATCGACCTGAGCGATGACCTTTAGCCCGGCACAAAGAAAAGAATTTAATGGGACAATATTACGGACGACGAAACCAGTGTTTAGAATATTATGTGATAATTTCTGACCGCTTAAATGATTGACGATAATGCTTTCGGATCGTGCGACAACAATGCCTTTCTCGTAGCGTGAAGAGTCGCGGGATGACCGAGAATACACGTACGAACCGACTTCTGGAAGTGCGTTGTAAGGAATTTTCGGCATCAATCGTAATTCGGCGATTGACACTTTATTTGTGGTACCATCTTCAAACTTGACGTCATAACTATAGCACCCTTGGTTGCCCTTGATTGTCAATATTTCTCCTGGATGAAAACCCTTGGCTACTTTTGCGGTTTTAGCGATGACCTTTAACAACGTTTTGACTTGAGCTTCCTGTGGTGTTATGTTGAGTATAATAGCTGCTGTATCGTCACAATCGTGGGTAATATGTTCACCCAGCTCTTCAATATACACCTTGTTCTGATAACCATGGGTCGACACAATCACGCCTTTATAGTACGAGCCATCACTGAAACGGGCGAAAACTCCCGCCCCGATACCTGGCACAATTCCCTTAATAGGCTGCGGTAATATGCGTAGATATTTATGCGGGACGTAACACTCGCTTTCATCGTGATAGAAATAAATCAAGTATTCATTGATGTTGGTGTTGCCGGCTGACTCCCAGTCTTCTTGCATCGAGAGCAAACCCTCGTTTTTCACCGACGACTTCTTCTTCTTGACACGTCCAACTTTATACCCAAATGCCGGTGAAACAGCAGCCAACACGTTCATATCGATCGTAATGTTCTCCTCCTTTGGTATTATATCGACGACCACACTCGTTATGTCGTTGATCGAGTGAGTAATTTGCCCCTCCGGGTAAAAGTGTACGGTGAAGTGAGTGTCCTTTTTAGAAAGGAAACCATTTTTGTACGTGTTTTCTTCATTACGCGCAAGAACGAGACTACCTGCACTCAAACTATACTGCGGAGAAGTGCTCAAATACCAGCTCTTCTTCTCAGTGACGCTTCTCATATCCCACAACTTACTGAACCCATTCCCAACTGTAGGAGGATCTCCGTTCACTTTGTAGGAGGTGGCGAGTTGTATGGAGGCGGTGAGGGTTTGTAGGGTGAGGGGGGACACGTAGAGAATGATACCCTTCGTGCTCATATGCATATGGGGCTTCCCGTCAATCGGGGCTGAACTGGAATAATCGACGGCTTTCAATAACAGTACCGGTGAAATGGTGGAGCGGTTTTCTTTTAGAAAGGCTGTGGAAACCATCTGAGTGTCGTTTACGTTCATCAGCATCTTCTCCGTATCGGTGAGATAGAGGTATTGGAAGTTGATGCGTGTCGTTAAGAACAAGGCGTTTGTTTTTAGGTCTTTTGCGTCGGCAAGGAGTATGATCTGCGGATTACGAACATTGAACTCGACTTTCAACTCGTTACGTTCTTTTGCAATAGAATCTCTTGAAACACTCGCCGCTCCGTCAGAATCTCCGTCATTACTCGACTCGACATTTAGACTTGATAACGTCATACTAAGGGTTGAGATGAGCGCCATGATGAACTCCATGTTGAGAATACATCTCAGATGACACAGATTGATGGCGATGTTTTGAGCGGACGACGCATCCATGTTGTACCGAACTTTCAGCATGCTTTTTGCGTCGTCATCATTAGCGTCAATCGCCACGTGCACCACGTTGTTACCGAAAATCGATTTCGAAGAGTAGTCCATCATTCGGATAAATTTCCCGCGACTTTCAAGCCGCGTGTCGTCCAATTCGAGCGTCTTCAAAACAATCGAGACGTTCATTTCTTCGTTTGAGAGAATATGTCCTGACACACAGAGATGGCTGATGGCGAACTTACTCAGCGACAAATCTTCGTCACGTTCTAAGAACTCTTCCTCAAACGTGATGTCAGTGGGTTTGAAGTATATCTTTAATACAACTTCTTCAAGAACAAATCTGAACGCGGTTTTCGTGTACACTTCGGGTTCATGCATTTCCACCGACACTGGCGCGTGTATGTCGAGTTGTGACGCGGGAACAGTCAATAGCGATTTCTTCCGTTCGGTGAGCGACATTTCATTCAGTGTCGAAATAACAGTGGCAGCGGATGAGTTTACTTCGCTTTTCTTCTTCGCCTGCTGAGGTTCATTCGGTGATTTTCCTTCGGCGAAATTTCTTTGCAGTACATTCACCATCAATTTGATGTCTTCTTCGCTTAGGTAGAGCGTAATGGATTTTAACGCGGCCTGTACGCGCATGTCCGGCAGCAGGTGGTTGGCGAAGGTCAGGTTTCGCGTGACGTTGATTTCAAGACACACTGGTTCGATCAAGTCTCGCTGTGCGATCATCTTGTGCTCGTCGTTGAACAAACCTGTGGCGAAACAATAAAATAAATTTATTGAATCTAAAATCATGTGCAGCCTGTTTGGGTTATTCAAAAATGCGTCACAAGTTGAAGTTTTATTATAACTGACTATTTTGGTGTGATTAGTTAGCGAACCAATTAAATTCTTAGTGATGTAATACTTAGCCGATTAATCATCAGTACAAGAAATTAAAGGCTTTCTTAGATGCGCCTTTCGAGACTTAATGGGGTTTCCATTCTTATGACGGGAGGTGAGAGGATTCTTTACAACAAATTGAAACCCTTTTTTTTGGTTTGTTTAAAAGCCACATAAGAGCACTTGCTCAAACAATAACAAAAATTATTCAGAGTACAAGAAATAAGAAAAAACGGAAAATTATTTTGAATTGCTAGATAAAAAATTAATAAAACTTACACCATTGGAATCGTCAAACCTTGGGAACCTCAAAAATGTATAGGCTGTTAGGCGGTTGAGACCAATAATTACCGAGAAAATAAGCAAAGGAAGGGAACAACTTTGAAAATTGTTTCTATCTTGATCGGGGTAATCTCCTAAATATTTCTGTAAAAAAGATATTTTTGTGGCTGCCTGGGTTAGATGTTATCTTTTGAACTAAGAGTAAATGATGAAAGGACATACCTTTTGACAATTTCAATTCGGACAGACTGACGTTGATGTTGTCCGTTATAACGTAGTCACATGTTCTAACCTCTTCTTTGTTGAAGCTGTTGATCACCTCCAGTTTACCGAGGTAGACGAAGACGGCGAGAAGCCCTTGAGAATCAACGGGAATGATAATCGTTGGAGCGTGAAGCGTGACGTTCAATTTGTGACGTTGACTATGTCTGCGAAATTCATCCACGACTTCCGTCGCTTTCTGACATGCCGCTTCACTGGCATCGACGATCGCTTTCTTCGAGCTATCGAAACAATTGAGAAACGCTAATATATCTTGGACAAATCTATTCAAGAAGATTGCTTTCAACCGTCCGAATTTCAGTTCAATAAGCGTATCGACGGCCGACATGTTGAGAGCATTCTCGTCTTTCGTTCCGTCCGTGTACATCTTGACTTTTAGATCGAACACTTCTTCGCTATCCATCGAAATAATGTCAGGATAATTCGTGCTCTCGAAACGATCGACGACATGCAGAGCAGTCATGCGCGCTTCGACAACGAGGCGGTTCACAAACTGTTCGACTTGAGACGACAAACCGGTGACAGTAATTTGCGCCAGGTCGACTTTTGTCGACAACACACGTACGTCAACTCCTTTCATCTTTGCGACAACCTTAAAACTGATTCCGTCGTCAAGACTCGACTTTTCTTTCATAAGTCGATTCTGTTTCTCCGACACACTTTTAGCTGACGCCACTTTCGCTATCGTCGATCGAAATAAATCCTCCGAAGAAGCCGAAAAACTTTTAATCTTTTCGCTGGCACTCGATAAACGTCTGTAAATCTGAAATTTATCACTTGCGTTCGAACCGCACCTCTTCGGGGTACCAACTTGCACCTCGTTCCTAGCCTGCTCATCTCCTTCATTTTCAGGTGTTTCAAATTGCTCGAGAACCTGTTGAATTACAGACATGATACTGAGAAGTGATTCCTGATGTAACATCACGAACAACATACCGACCTCGACTTTGAGATATTTCTCGACAGCCTCGAACTGTTCACGGTATTGTAACTGATACTCGTCCGAATGCAAACAATTATCTCCGTGATTCACGACGCTATTGAAGTCACACTGCCGGTATTCTATTGTCAACATTTTTGAATCCGTTTCGGTTTTCAAGACGTTTAAAGGTTCACCGGGCGACAGGGCGCCCTGTGCCATTTCGGTTAAAGTAAATGCTCCGATG
The DNA here is from genome assembly GCA_032273505.1 of Nanomia bijuga. Lineage (NCBI taxonomy): Eukaryota > Metazoa > Cnidaria > Hydrozoa > Siphonophorae > Agalmatidae > Nanomia > Nanomia bijuga. The sequence continues at coordinate 7,375 of JAUKPT010000392.1, read as the reverse complement.
ATGGCTTTCACAAAAATGTCCCATAGCCGTGCGACAAGTTCCGTCTCTATGTCAGCGATATCAACAATGACACATTCCTGTTCGCGCTGTTGCTCCTTGTCCGTCAATGCGATTTTTAATTTCAACTTCTTTACTTTGAAAGCAAGTTTGTACTTGATCTGGTTCACGATTTCTTCCGAGTAATTGATGGACGAAAGATCAGGTTTCTGTACTTCCTGCCATTTTTTTTCGTTATTAGATGCTGACGCAACCGCATCAGTACTCGGCACTTCAATTGTGATTTCTTTATCCTCCGGAATTATGAAATCATCGTAATTATTCAGCTGGTATCCAAGCATGCCTTCTCCGTCATCTCCGTCGGCCACAGCTTCTTGCTCGTCGGTTTCCTTCTCAAGCCAGGGCATGGGGAGACTCGTGAACAATTTCACGATGCGACTTATCTTACCGTCCGATACTGTCACCTCGAGACTTGCCAACTCGCCATTCACCTCAAACTGCTTTAACCGCGGGTCCTGCGGTAAGATGGCCTTCTTGATCGTCCCTTCGAACGAGACAGGATGGAGAATGTGGCAGTGAGATGTCTTGACGCTTCGAGCGTTATGCAGATTGTCGTCTTTGCGGCACAACAGCACTTGTAACGCGGTCAGTTTTAAGTCGAAGCGATCGTAAGCGTCTTCCTCCAGCTTTTCAATCATGCTCTCATCAAAGGAGGTCGTAGGGATCCGTATTTGCATCGGGTCGCTCTGTAACCTCAAACTTCCGAAATCGACGACAAGCATCTCTGTGCTCTCAAAGTACGAGCCCTTCTCGGGGAGGATCAGGTATGAAGCATTGCACTCAATGTCGATATCGATAATGGTGCGCTGCTCCATCGCGGTGAGCAGACCAATAGACGACGTTTCTTTGAAATTATCCAACGTGGTGTACGCCGTCTTCTGCAGGTTCTGTAACACGACTTGTTCGGGCGGCTCGAAGAAGGAGAACAACGAACTGATACTTTTCCCATCGTAAATCATCTCCAAAGGTTGACATACACATCTGATGCTTTGATCCACTTTCCTCTCAAGAGGGTTGGTTTCATAAATAAGGTCAAGAAGGGGTGCCCCGTCCTGCTTAATGCTCCTTATCATGACGGGGGTCCTGTTGTTTTGGGGCATCCCCAACAATTCTATTTTGTCAATGTTCAGAACAATCTTCCAGCCATTTGACGACGGCCGTTGTAGCAGCTCGGCATTTAATTGGGTGAGGCTGAAACTCGTGACGTTGAAAGCGTCATCTTTTGTTTCGTCGACGACCTGTACTGAAATTTTTTGAAGTTGGAATTTGAAGATCATGGCGATGAAATCGGATGGGAACGATGTAATGACTTCGTTTTCGGTGTAACCGATTGCTTGGTATAATTTCTTCTTTTCTGCTTCGCGACCTGCTTCAGATGGAATCCACTCCTCTAAACAAAGGAATGTTAACATATTAATAATAGAACAAAATGTCGGCTATCTTAGCCATTCAATTGGTTAGTAATTACAGCATCAGAATTTAGAATCTCATAATTTGATGTTTTGTTAAAATCAAAAATGTTAATAACGTTTCTATATGGACCAATCAGTATCTTGATGATGCATGTTCCAACCAATCAAAAGATTGAATTAAATATAATTTTGCGACCACCCCTTGGAAAGAAAGTATTTTATTTAGAAAGAAATTGGTCCCCCATTATTCTACTAATAAATTGTATGTGTTACTCCCGTACCAAAGATAAAATTAGGCCATTAACAATTATTTTTTCAAATTTGTGTAACATTTACTTTCCAATGTGATTTAATGTATTTAAATGCAATTCTTTGTTATTTTCCTTCATCTTGATATATTTTGCAAAACAGTCATTTCTCTCTATTTAAGGTGATTTTTGGCCCAAAAAACATTTTAGTTTAGTTTTAAGTCCGTTCAAATCAAAGCCTGGACAACTGATTTTCATGGAAAAAAAGGGGAGGCCGAAAATGTAAACTACATTCTCAGTAACGAAAAAAGCTTTTAACTTGCAATTTTTTTCATTTGAAAGATAAATTAATTACTATTTTAGTAATTTCCAGAACTTTTTTCGATAACAATGGTTTAACTGGGAAAATGGGCTATCCCCTAAATCACCCCTTTTTTCTTCCTAATAATAAACGTTATTTGAATGAGTATAGTTCACTGTAAAATCATCTTGCCGACCTACAAATCACCAAAATGACAGAATATACATGATATCTTGGTATTCTTAAAAAAAATCGATTAAAATCTGACCGGAAGTAGATGTAATAAGGTCAAATCCCCCGTTTTGGGACTTAAATTAGGTCTAATATAGCATGTTTTAGTGAAAATCGATAACCGTGAAAGTTATTTAGATATTATTTTCATGATAGTTTGAGATAAGCCACATATATATGAGGACAATCCTTATTTGTCAATGACCATATTAGGGCCCAATCCCTCGTTTTTGGATCCAAAATTAGGCCTATTATAGCATATTTGAATGAAAATCGATATTTATAAGCTTAAAAATCATCAAGATAGGATGCAATTGTTTTTTTTATCCAATTGGATCCTATCTTTTGGGCCCCAAAACGGGGAATTGGGCCCTAATATGTCCATGGACAAATGAGAAATGTCCTCAGATATGTCTCACATACTTCAAACTATGATGAAAATTTAATTGGATCTTATCTTAATGATTTTTCAGCTTATAAATATCGATTTTCATTCAAATATGCCATTTTAGGCCCAATTTTGGATTGGGATTGGGTCCTAATATGGCCATGAACAATTGTGGATTTTCCTCATATATATGTCGCTTATCTAAAACTATCATAAAAATCATATTTGACTCTATCTAAATGACTTGGGCCCTAACAATGCCCTGAAGAAATGTTTATTTTCGTAAAATATGCCCAATATGTCCTAATCTAATATAAAAATTCAATTTTACCAAATATAAATGCCTTTTCTTAATTAACACATCGGTTTTAATTGAAATACGCTACTTTATGTTCTATTTAAGCCCCAAAACGGGGGATCTGACCTTATTACATCTACTTCCGGTCAGATATCATGTATATTCTATTCGGTAAGATGATTTTACAGCGAACTATACTCATTCAAATAAAGTTTATTATTAGGAAGAAAAAAGGGGTCATTTAGGGGATAGCCCATTTTCCCGGTCAAAACATTGTTATAAAGAAAAGGTCTGCAAATGACTAAAGTAGTAATTAATTTATCTTTCAAATGAAAACCCGTAAGTTAAAAGCTTTTTTTGTCACTGAGAAAATGTATTTTACATTTTCGGCCTCCGCTAATTTCCATCAAAATCTGTTGTCCAGGACTGTTCTATAGTAGGCTTTGGTTCAAATGCTTAATAATTACCAGTTATTGCATTAAGCTGAGTGTGATATCGAAATGCTACATTTCGCTAGAGAGATAATGCGATATCTCATGAAGCCGTATGTAATAACTGTGTTATCGCACCCTAAAATAAACCAAAAAGAATAACAAGATTTTTTCAAGATGCCAAAAATTTATTCGCCATTTTTCATGTTTATATATTGACATGGCATTTAATAACAAAACATACATTTTTTTTATCGTTAAAAAGATACGCCAAAGAACGTCAGTTTTAACATAACTTTGTGTGAGTTATAGGGGTGGGTTATATAAAACAATTTGAAAACAATTTCTGCATACCTAATGCTGATGCATTTTCTACTTTCGTCGAGACACCTGATGTGAACCATCCACCGAACCAGCTCTTGTCTTCCGACGACGTCTTTTGCATCTCCTTGACACGTGCAACCTCGTTCTCTGCTTTCTGACGAAATATGATAATACTCGCCACATTGAGCTCATCTTCATACTTCTCACACGCGGCGAGCAATTCTTTCGAGTTGGTTTCATCAAGTAATTTCTCTTTGTAGACTTTCTTGTAATCACGACAACGTTGGCGATGCTCGCGCATAAACTTCCAGCTCCACATGCGTTGCTTGCGGACCACACCCAAAAGCACGCTGTTGATACAATAGCCCCACCACACCTGTGCGTTATGTTGGAGGGGGTCGGCCGGACGGAATTTTCTGTACGGTTGATTCTTCTCCATGCGTTCAAGCGAGCCAATCAGGTTGACCATACAGTGATATTGTTTCCGTTCAAGTTTTATACCAAGCTCTTTTAACACAGCGCTAAAGTAGAAATAATGTTTAAGATTTTTACCAAAGGGGGAGGGTAAGGACACCCTTACCGTGCTAAAATAGAAATAGAAGTCTAAGGTTTAAGGTTTGTTTATACCAAGGAAAATGTTATTCTTATGTAGGTTGCTGCAAAATAAGTGGCCAGCTTCTTACAAAAAGAAAAGGTAGAAGTTATTTACCGGAACCCTCCAGGTATGTAAAACGCTATTTACTTGAATAGTTCTGATATGCAAATCGTTATATATGTCTGAAGTATGATGAAACATCCCTACAGAAATAAGTCTGAGGACATACTGCAGACATATAGAACGTTTTGCATATCAGAACTATTCAGGTAAATAGCGTTTTACATACCCGGAGGGTTCCGGTAAATAACTTCTACCAAAAGAAAACGGAGCATCCCTAACCATTGCTACCAAGAGTTTTAGGCACAGTCACCTCTTTCCTAATTTTCAGACATAAAATATCAAAATGATTCTGGAGTGGTGCGATCAATATTCCTACTTTTATTACCCTTTTATTACCCAACTTTTAACATCCATGCCCTTATCCCTCATCATCATCAAAAGACTTATGGACCCTTATGAACAAAACCTTCAACAATTCAAGACACATTTTTTTTTACCGGAATCGAGAATCAGAAACAGATTTTTTTAGGCGGCAAGTTACCCCCCTATCTTTTTCTACCATGATTAGTGGGCCAATTTTAAATACCATATTGTGTATGAATATGCATGAATAGGGACATCAGTTATAATCCTTCAAATCATGCCTAAAACCTAGATGGGGGGGGGGTAAGCGGTGGGGGCTATGCTACAATTAAGCACAAAAAAGTATTTAAAATCTGGCGAACCCTTGCTCACCTTATAAAGTATTTTGGAATACTCATATCTAGTCCAGGCTTCGTGTTAATTGTCATCTCTTTCGAAGCGACTATTGGTTCTATGATGTAATCCATGGACGGATGAGAACTGTAGCATGCGATGCGTTGTCTCGAGAACTCCAACCACGTGTCAGTGCTTGATTCCCAGAACGCGTCGTTTGGGTTCCAGTACACTGCAAGGTTATCCAACAGGACTAGTTTATGTATAATGGTCGCACTTTCCTTGATGATTTGAGGTTTGAAGTTCTCGTCACACGTTTCAGCCGAGAGGTTTTCGAGCGTGATGCCGATGGAGAAACAAGACGTCGGATCACTGACAGAGTCTTCGTAGCGGATGTGGATGTTTAAGATGGTTAGCTGGAGGTTCTTGATAATGTTGGTCCAGAGTTTCTCTAAGATTCAAAAATTTAAGATTCAAGATTCAAGATTCAAGATTCAAGAATCAAGAATCAAGAATCAAGACTCGAGTATCAAGATATAAGATTCAAGATTCAAAGATTCAAGTATCAAAATTTCGAGATTCAAGATCCAAGATTCAAGATTCGAGATTCAAAAATTCAAGGTTCAAAATTTAAGATTCAAGATTCAAAAATCAAGACTCGAGATTCAAGATATAAGATTCAAGATTCAAAGATTCAAGTTTCAAAAATTCGAGATTCAAGATTCAAAATTTAGGATTAGAAAATTTTAGATTTAAAAATTCGAGATTCAAGTATCAAGATTCAAGATTTAAAAATTTTAGATTTAAAAATTCGAGATTCAAGATCCAAGATTCAAGATTCGAGATTCAAAAATTCGAGATTCAAGGTTCAAAAATTCGAGATTCAAGATCCAAGATTCAAGATTCAAGATTCTAGAGTCAAAAATTCGAGATTTACAAGATTTTCAAGATTTAAGATTCAAGATTCAAGATTCAAGATTCAAGATTCAAGATTCAAAAATTCGAGATTTATAAGATTTTCAAAATTTAAGATTCGAGATTCAAGATTCAAGATTCGAGATTCGAGATTCATGATTCACGAATATGCCTCAATTAGGTATAATGTGAATAGATGCTGTTACAGACATAATTGAAAAATAAAATGGATGTACAGAAATTGAAAAAGAAGACCCGAATTCTCAGGGATTTTTAGGGGCAACTTTTCAACTTTCAGGGGAGAGGGGTCTTGAATTTGCCAAAAAGTACGTTACGTAACACTTGAACGTTCCCTAAGCAATAAACAATAAAGTTTGAACTTACAAAACACAATCGACTGGGATGGAAGAATATATAATGGGATGGACAAAGATCAACCAGGATCGGCTGAGATCGACCGGTGGATATTGGTGGATATTGGTGGATATTGGTGGATATTGGTGGATATTGGTCGATATGTCTCATGGGAATCCTTAAAGTTTACAAAACACAAAATAATAGAAACAGAAAATGAAATTAAATACGAAAAAATAATGAGACAATCAGAGTTTAACCGGCTAGTAAAGACCTCATATAGCATAAGTTATGAACGAGGCTTACCTATATATAAACAAACAACAAACAAACATAAACATTACAACATTAAAGTTTGAAACATAGAAAATAAAAAAAATAAAAAAATATATATAAATTAGGCAGACATATGTATGCTAACTAACCTAAGAAGCTGTCCTCTTTTTCGGGGTGCTCTTCGTCTCCTCCGCCTTTGTCATCTTTCGTCTTGCGCTGTTCTTCGAGTCGACGTCGCTCCTCACAATTTTCAATCTCTTTTTTCTTCTGCGCGAATTTCGCTTCGTCTTCTTTCTTTTCATCATATCTAAACATAAAAGAAGACTCTGATTAGTTTAAGTCAAAATGTCATATTTTATTGTTCATTATATCTAAACATAAAAGAAGACTCTGATCAGTTTAATTCAAAATGTCATAATTTATTGTTCATTATATCTAAACATGAAAGAAGACTCAAGGAAAAGAGCAAAAAGAAAAAAAAACGAGGTCCAAGCCCCAAAAAATAAAAGTTGTCGGATTAAGTCGAAAATCGGTACGGATACTAATTATAGGGGAACTTTAGTTATTTTTGATATCTTGATAGTTGAAAGAGCTAATTGAAACTAGACGAACAAAAAAACCGCAGGTTAAAATCTTGCTCCATTCTCTTTCTATTGACGCGATTTTCGCCCTTTTTTAATGACGTCACTGAGTTCAAATTTTTTCACGTTATTTGAATAAAAAATCTAACAATTCTCTCGTAAAACAAGCGTTCAATTATGAAATAAGGCAATCAGAATCTAGAAA